>APFE031292367.1:19289-48627 GCA_000404065.3 Pinus taeda
CTCTGTAGCCCAGGCCCCTAAAAAGTCATCCAACTCTGGGAAGCAGAAATCTAGTTCACCCAACGAGAACTCTTCCCAGGGCATTGTTATTTCTGGTAATACTTCCGGGGTGAATGCCGTGCAGTCTTCTACGGCAGGCAAAGCCTCGAAGGGTAAGAAAAAGGAAAAGGGAAAGGGGAAGAATAAACCCGATCAATCCAAGCAGGGATCGTCTAAACCCCCTGGTGAGGAAGGTGCTAAGCGTAAACCTAAGTACCCTTGCCTCATTTGTGAGGAAGACCACTATACTAAGGACTGCCCTAGGCGGGCCGAAGTTAGTCAGTTATTGAAAGGTGCTCAAGGGATCCCTGTTGTTTTGAAAGAACCCTTTCCCTCTCAGCAGACCCAGATGGTAGCTGATCCTTCTTCATCCTCTCCTTTCGGTTCCCAGGTCTTCATGGCTGGAACTAGTCCGATCCATGTATCTACTCGAGCTAAGGATTATCCGTCATCCGCAGGGAAGGAGCCAGAGGTTCCCTCAAGTGCTCCTCCGTCCAGCTCTGGCCCACTCCATATCGAGAGGCCGAGTACCGAGACGACAATCCAACCCCCTCCTAAAGGGGTACTCAGAAGGTCTTCCTATAACCCAAATGCTCGTGCTGCCCAGCACTACAGCATCGTGGAGGATTTAGCATAGGCTTTGTCTGCCATGTTCGCACTAGAGGTCCTTCAGAGCTACCCCCCCCAGAGGAAGTCCTTGCTATCGGCCATCGATGGCATAGACCCAGCAGACTCAGATTTAATCACTTTTGATCTCGAGAGTCATGTGCCGCGACTGCCTCATCAGATAGCTTTCCTTATACAAGTCGTCATCAATTCTAAAACAATCCATCGTACGGTTATTGATGAAGGCGCCTCGACCTGCATCATGTCTGTTTTATGTTGGAAAGCCATCGGGTCTCCGACCTTGAGTCAGTCCCCGACGACCTTGGAAGCGTTCGACGGGAGAGAGTCTCGTCCATACGGTATCCTTCAACGGCTACCGATTACCTTAGAAGGGAAGACCGTAGAAGTTGAAGTTGAAGTTGTAGACACCAGTCTTACATATAATCTTCTTCTGGGCCGAAGCTAGACGTACGCCATGCGTGCTGTAGCCTCGTCTCTCTTCCATGTCATTCGCTTTACCCATCAAGGGAAAATTGTCACAGTTGATCAACTCTCATTTTTCGCTTCCTCTTCTGAGGGAAACGTACCCTTCGTTGAGCATACCTCAATGCCTTATGAAAATGTGGGAGTCGGGCTCTTCAAAGAACCCGCCTTTATGGGTGTTTTTTCCCTCCCACCTCCCAACTTCGCCTCGATCTCGATGATCTCAGTTCGTTCTGACCCCTGGATCCTTCCATCCATTGACCAGATAGAACCTTGGGGCGAGGAGATTCCGTTGAGCCCAGCCGAGCTCAACTACATTGAAATTGTTGCTGTATCGGCTTCATATGCGGAACCCGCCGTCTCGAGTGGGGCGCTTGACTCAGATGATTTTCCGCCTTGGGCAGGAGAATACACCTCTTCAGATCCATTAAAGGAAACATTTCCTTCCGATGAGGCAATTATAGAGACAATGTCTCTGGATGAACGACCGTGGTTCCCTCTTCACCACCGTTCTTCCTTTCTCCCTACCTCCCAGGAAACTTTACTATGTCTCGTGCGGTTTGCCTCATGTCTCCCTTCTCAACCCCTTTAGACGCCTATTCAAATCTATCATACAACGTCAGAAGGCAATCTGGGGAACATCACGCAGACTCAACCGATCGACATCTCTGTCAAACCAGGGATCATCGAGAATATTTTCATCGGAGTGACCTGCACTCTGGAGGAAATTCAAGTTTTTATCGCTCTCTTTCGCGAATTTCGCGATGTTTTTGCATGGTCATATGAAGAGATGCCCGATATTGATCCGTTTATAGTCGTGCACGAGATACCAACGTATCCCGGGGCCAAACCTGTTCGCTAGCATTTGTGTCCCGTGCACCCCCACAAGGCGGCAGCCATCAAAGAAGAGGTGGAAAAGCTCCTCAAGGCAGGATTTATCTATCCTATCCCACTGACAGAATGGGTCTCAAATATTGTCCCTGTCAATAAAAAGTCGGGCACCATTCGTGTCTGCGTTGACTACCGTGATATCAACAGAGCTTGTCCAGAGGACAATTACCCCACTCCATTTATTGATCAACTCATCGACGAGTGTGCGAGTAGCGAGATTTATTTGTTCATGGACGGTTTTTCTGGTTACAACCAGATCAACATCGCTCCGGCAGATCAACATAAGACGGCCTTCATCTATCCCTGGGGCACCTTTGCTTATAAAAAGCTCCCCTTCGGCCTCAAAAATGTCGGTGCTACCTTTCAGCGTGCGATGTCGTATACTTTTCACAATATAAGACACATCATACAACCGTATCTGGATGACCTCCCGGCTCATTCAGCTAAACGTGCGGACCATCCATCGCACCTTCGTGAAATTTTTCTTCGCTGCAGACACTATAATATTCGTTTAAATCCACACAAATGTGTCTTCTGCGTAGAATCAGGTCGACTACTCGGGTTTATCGTCTCCCGAGAGGGCATTCGTCTGGATCCTCTGAAAGTTGAGGCAATCGTGAATCTTCCTCCCCCTGCAACTTTGCGGCAATTACAGAGTCTGCAGGGAAAAGTAAATTTTCTAAGATGATTTATACCAAACTATGCCGAAGTGGAAAAGGGTTTCACCCGGTTACTGAAGCTTGACACCCCATTCCGATGGGATGCCATAGCCGAGGAGTCGTTTGCACATCTTAAAACACTCCTGGTCTCCGCCCCTTTGTTGCAGCCCTCGAATTACCATCGTGATTATATGCTCTATTTGGCTGCTGCCAATACTACTATCAGCATGGTTTTGGTTCAGGACGATGATCATGGCATCAAGCATGTCATCTACTATCTTAGTCGCAACTTATTAGACATGGAAACTTGATATGCATATGTCGAGAAGTTGGCTCTTACTGTGGTTTGCGCTGTCCAACGATTCTGCCACTACATTCTGTTGCGTACTACTACAGTGATTTCAGATTGTAACCCCATGACATATATTCTTTCACGACAATTGCTGGGGGGCAAGTACTCAAAGTGGATCGTGATCCTCCAAGAGTTCGACTTGGAATTTACTGCAGCGAAGTCCAAGAAATCACTTGTTTTTGCTGAACTGCTATGCTCCTTGCCATCCGCCGCTGCTTCCTCACAGATAGAGGAATCGATTCCAGACGAAAATCTTTTCCTGATCAGCACCCTCGATCCATGGTATGGGGACATCATCGTCTATTTACAGATGTCCTCCTTCTGCCTCGAGACTTCAAAAGATGCTCGTCGGCAGATCCATCACCAAGCTCAGCCATATCGCATAGTTGGGGACACCCTATACCATCTTGGGGTTGATTTAGTTCTTCGTCGGTGTCTCACCTTCGAAGAAGCTGAAAGAGTTCTAAATGATTGCCACTCCGGTGCTTGTGGCGGTCACATGTCTGGATACGCTACCGCACAAAAAATCCTTCGTGCTGGCTACTTCTGGCCTTCTATCTTCAAGGACTGCATTCTCGCCGTCCGGTCATGCCACGAATGCCAGATATACCAGCGGAAGATGCGTGCTCCTGCTGCCCCTCTGCACCCCGTAGTGACCGTTGGCCCCTTTGCTAAGTGGGGGAATCGATTATGTGACATGTAGCCATCGCTCGGCCGGGGGGCACAGTTACATTATCGTTGCTGTCGATTACTTCACAAAATGGACCGAGGTGATGCCCACATTGTCCGAAGACGGTCACACGGCGGCGCAGTTCATTTTTAACCATGTTATCTCTCGGTTCGGGGTTCCACAAGCCATTGTCACTGATCACGGAAAACATTTCCGTAATCATATGATGGCCGAGTTGACAACCCAACTTGGACTTAGGCATGATAGTTCCTTTCCATACTATCCTCAGGCAAACGGTCAGGTTGAAGCCGTGAAAAAAGTCTTGGTCACGATGCTTCAGAGAACTGTGGGCATGCACAAGTCTAGTTGGCATTTGATGTTGTTCTCCGCGTTGTGGGCCTACCAGACCTCTGTGAAGGATGCCACCGGCTTCACTCCTTTCCAGTTAGTATATGGGCTAGAGGCAACCCTTCCAATTGAGTGCGAGATTCCTTCGCTAAAATTAGCCGTCGAGTTACTCCCCGAGACTACCCCTGCAGAAGAGCGGCTTCTCTACCTAGAAAGACTAGATGAGACACGCCGTCTAGCCTCCCTTGCTATAGAAGCTCAAAAGAAGCGAGTGAAAACTCACTTCGACAACTCGGTTAATCCCCGCTCTTTCGTGGAAGGTGACTTGGTCCTGCTCTATGATCAGGCCAGTGATAAGCTAAGAGCGGGCAAACTTGAGCCAATGTGGCACGGACCCTACATTGTAAAAAGAGTTTTGCAAAAAGGTGCCTACGAGCTGATTGATTACAAGGGCAATCCCCTGGACCGGCCCCGTAACGGGTTATATCTTAAAAAATATTATGCCTGAGTCCAGGCACTCTTTCATTTAGTTTTACATGCATATGCCTTTTTTTTCAGTGTGTTTTGTGTGTGTGCGTGTTTGTTTTGAGCCGGCGTGATCACCTTACATTGGTTTCGCTAATGGTGCCTCCCGCAGCACTCGCAATCTGTCGTCTGCGGCATGGGTGATCTACGATCCTCATGGTGAGTTGGTAGACATTCAAGGTGTGTGTCTAGGTTGCACAACGAACAATGTAGCTGAATATAGTGCTGTAATTGAATTATTGGCCGAGGCGATTAACCTCGGAATCTGCTCATTGCTTGTAAACTTGGATTCACAGCTTGTAGTTCACCAACTCAATGGACAATATTCCGTCAGAGACCATCACATATTAAGGCTGTATTTACGTGTTAAGTTATTGGAAAGAGATTTTGATTATATTACTTATCATCACATTCCAAGAAGACTTAATGTTGTAACTGATGCATTGGCTAACTATGTATTAGACAGACATTTGCGAAACATGTAAATTCATAAACATAAGAAGCATAAGGTACAATAAAAACACCATGTATATATATATATATATATATCGTGTGGCGCACTAAGGCGCTCAAAAATAAGTGTATATGTCTCATGAATCCAAACGTTCTCAATACATCTGAGACGTATGTCTGTCAAAATAACAGCAGAAATGAAACCTAGGCATCTACTGTGGTGGGTTATGCTCTCTATAGCATGCCACCGCTCGTGCCACCCGCCTCAATAAGCGGTGCATCCTGGGTTCCACACCCACTGTGTGGATCTGTGCGGCCAAGGGGACCTCCTCAATCCCCTGGTAGTTTGGAACTCCTGCCAGCAACCCCTCCAGGTTGTGGATCACTGTCTCCGCCTGGTCCCCTCCTGCAGGAACCAAGGCCAAGGCGCCGACACCCTGATCTGCTCTTCATGCCTCTGGTGCTAGGCCAAGGGGTCTCACAGGTCCTACATCTGCACAACATGAGCATTTATTAAGACATATACATGAAAAATACAAAAACATCATATAAATGAAAATGAAAAAGATCAAGTGTCATACCTCCGTCATCCCACTGCTCTCCTGCAGGCAGCGGCATGTCTGGGTCGCCATGGAAGTCGATACCAGCATACGGCCAGTCCTCGACGAAAATGACCTGGCTCTCTAGCCACTCTCTGAAGCAGAGGCCCCAGGACACTGAACGTCCACCACCTCCGTGAGGCATGACCCGAGACCACTTGGTGGCCCTCGTCTCCCGCGCATTCCGTGGTGGGTCTAGTACCATGGTCTGCAGCCAGAGGGCCGGCACTCGCTCGAACATCAGTGGAAGCAGAAGAGAACCATAGCCAAAATTTTTCGACTCTCTGCGTTGACAGTTGTTCAGCTGCCTCTTCATGCTGTTTGTCACAGCCGCTGCCCAGTTAAAGATCGTGGGCTGTAAGCAGTCTAGAGCGAGCAAAAGGTTGGCCTTTGAGGCCTCGTGGTTTGCCAGGCTCCCTGTTGCTCGCGTAACCAGGAAAAGTATGGTACGGAGTACTATGTTGGCACGCTCACCGACACCCACCGACGGGATACTGCACTTGCCGCTCCGTGTCTTGACTGCTTGTGGGTAGACACGAGCCATCAGCTGATCTAGCATCTCGCCACTAGGACGCTCTCCCTCCAGGATGGGCATCGCGCCTCGGCGAGACAACCCAGTCAAAAAATAAATATCAGTGGAGTCGAACTCAATGTCTCGACCCCGGATGGTGAATTTCCCATCCACTGGGTTCCATGCTCTAATCAATAGCTCCAGCAAGTCCGGCTGAGCTCTCAACCGCGGAGTGAGGAAGAATTTCATCAAACCGCATGCCCGCATTGCATTGCGGCATCCGGCATCGACAAATGTGGCGATATCAGCGTTATCATGGTCCCTCTCCTGCCATGTAAAAGCCATAATGCCCTGCAAAGTCACCCAAAAGTCATTAGGCAGCCTGCATGTAAAAATTGGCAATTAAATTTGAAAATTTTATATGTCACGGTGCCAGTGCGACTGTTTCTAAAACAGTCGCGCTGGAAATGGCCGCTAGTGCTTTTTTCGTTGGGTCAGCGCGGAAGGACACGGGTTTTTCGTGCTAACCCAGAATGTGGTGCGTGTTGGAAAACCCGATCAGCGCGGACCCGATAGGGAAATCCGCGCTGACTGCGAGCGCTCCAACTTTCAAAGAATTTGGCCAAATGGCCAACTCCTACGGTGGATTTTCATAAAAACATAACTAAAATGAAGTGCAGAACAAGAGGAACCTACCTGGAATCAACGGTCGGGAAATCAGCGTCCGGATGAGGAAGAATCGGCTCCGTCAACTTTGTAGTATTTCAATGTTCTTCAGAGCTCCAATGGTAAAATGGTAAAAATGATTTTACAAACCTCCTATTTATAGTAAAATTTCTAAATTTGGCTAAAACTCCTTATAAATGTGGGTTTTTACTATAGTTTTGCCATGGATTCAATCTGGATGTGATTAATACATGTTTTAATATGATTTTTCGACATATTGAATAGGTTTACACGGATATTTGTCTTGTGCAGGTCCTCGGAACTGGCAAAGTCATGGTGGGTTCGTATACACTTGATCCAAAAAATGTCGTCGTTAAGCTCTTTTCCGACATAAAACGAGAAAAGATTACCGAGCCTCCTCTCAGCTCATCTAAAGGAACGAGAGGCGGTCGTTTTAAAACTCTTTTTCGACCGTTTAAAATAACAAAGATTTCCGGGTGTTTGTCGTTTCACATTCGTTATTGGTTCTGAAACGACGTGATATCGATCGCTTTTTTACTTTTTCAGGTCGATGTCACTATTTACGAAAAGTACTCCTCGGTCGTAATGATCGGGCGGTTCTTTCGGGCATCGTCTTATACTTTTTCGGGCTCGAGGGACACAACTTTACAAAAAAGCGCCCCCCTGGAGTTTCCTTTTCAGCTGTCTTTTCAAACTCTCTAAACATGAAAAGATGCCGAGTTCTTCCTTTGTCAGACTTGCTAAAACTTAATGACATTAGACTCCGTCAAAATGACGCTCTCCAAGCATATGCTATCCCCGTCAAGCTTGTCATCCAAAAATAATTAGGGTACTCGCCAGAAATGGTGGGGGAAATAAAGGAACCGTAATCGTCGTCATCGGCAGTATGTCACTTTTGAACATGGCACTGTTTGCATTTGTGTCTGGGTGGGGACATCTCATCTCACTTCACTTTTGCCTCCATGGGTTTGGGTTATCCTATTTGGCCACTCATCTGCTCATTGTCCTTTCGTTACGACCTCTGATCATTTGACCCCCAAATACTGCCAAATCCGTCATTGTGCCACCGATATGTTCAAGAGAAGTTGACCTCTACAAATATAACCTCCCTCTGATATTTCACACGAAACAAGTTTGTCTCTTCCCGTCTCGCGTCGATGATGTGGGAAACACTATGGCCCACCTTCGATAAAGATCACTTCCTGTCGACTTCAGCTCATTATCCAGGAGTGACCTAGCGACTCCCCTCAGGTAACTTGGAGCCTGCATGCCTCAATGGCAGGTTCTTCGTGTTCGACGCGAGGTTTTCATCGTTGGCCTCCGATCGGATAGATCTGATCATGCGCTAAAGAGATCTCGACCCATCAGTAGATCCAACTTGTAATACTCAAGTTTCTCCTTGATTTAGATCCAGCTATATCTCACCAACGAGTCATCTGTATTTTAGATCTTATGCTTCTTAAGATATTCAACACAACTCTATCCAACCAAATGATCTCCTTTCCTTTTTATAGTCTAGGACTTACTAAAACCATGGTCCAAATCCATAGAGATCCAATACTAGGGACCCAAAACCTGGGTTCAATCTTTAGATGCAAAACCATGGACCAAAACCATAGGATCAAAACTGTCAGACTAAATACCATGGACCAATCATAAGATTTCCCACGTGCGTGTGTTTCTTTGCATGAAAGTGCATGTACTTTATGTCCGCACTTTTTGTTCGACACACCTGCGAACCTATCCGCATCTTTTCAATGGCGCACCTACAGAACCAGCCGAGGACCGTAGCTTTGTGAACAGGAACCTGCGGAGATCTCATTTTCTTCATTCTTTGAGTCTGATCATCAATTCTTTACTACTGACCTGCTGCACTATGATCTGTCACATCTAATATCTCTTCTGTAGATTCATCTAGTTATATAAGAGAGTTGTTCTTCTATGAGTGGGTTGCCATCAAGTAAAACACATGCATCATAATGCCAACAATCTCCCCCTTTGGACTTGATGGTAACAACACCAAATTACTCTCCCCCTTTGACATCAAGGGCAAAGGGCAGACCAAGATATTCTCTTTCCTTGAAACCATTCTGCTGACCATACTCCCCCTGAGTACCTGCTGAAAAATCTGAATGAGTCGAGGTGTACCAATCTGACCATGCTCCCTCTGAGTACATGCTGAAGTACCTGCTCTGCTGAAATGTGTTGTTAATGCTCCCCCTCACTGTAAGTAATGTCTGCAAAAATATGTTCTACACGAAAAAACATGACTCTATCATAAATGACCTTCCTATCACCAAGGACTCATACATACATTCATCACCCAACCCAGTGGGGATATACCAATATTGACTCATCGACCCAACCAAGTGGGTGTAAACTAGATACCAAATGGTTATACATGACTGAACTATTACATCATCCTTCCCATGCATAGTGGGGGTACAAATTACATCATATGACCAATGACTACAATAGAGAGAGACAAATTATTACATCAAGAGTCTTGTTATGACATTTATATCAAAGACCAAACATCTAAATAAGATCATGATAGTCATCAGCAACTATCATACATAGTGTATGATTTGCTCCATAAGCGTTAGTCAATAGCATCTAGACCAACAAACTGTATAACATCAACCTGTGACGAGATATGTCTGCATATAGATATCAATTCATCCTCTTGAAAGACATCACAACCATCTCATCAACATCAAGATCTGCATGATCTTGTATATCATCCATGTATCATCATTCAGGGACATCTGTATCAATCAACATACGTAGGTAAGAACTCATCATCATGTCTCCAACAATGCAACTTTGAGAAATCATTCATGTATCCGACACTATGTATCTTGGGCTCAAGATCATTTGTCAAGGCTTCTTGATATCATCACCAGCAACAATCCTCATCCACATGAGCGCCAAGAACTATAGGAATCCTGCATCAAAACTTTATTATATGATCTTTATGCATATGACGACAGCAGGTAATGAAGATGTGTATTCAAGCTTTGAATTTCTCTTATCCTTATGAAGATCACCATGTAAGCACCATGTATGCATCATCAAAGAATGAACCACAATTCTAATCTGAACACCAACTATGTAACCCCAAGAATCATATGATATTTTGTCAAGGACAACTCATAACCATATCATAGAAAGATATATCAGTTAGCCATATAAGTATCATCACCAAGGACTGTTAACCATAATGCCAACAATGCATTATTAAAAGCATCTACTCCCCCTGAACCTATGCTATCAGTTTACTATCATATCTGATCACGCATATATCAACAAGAAGTATCAAGACATCATCATCATCAAGTTAGGATAAAAAACACTAGACCTTATCATGCATATATCAGCAAGAAGTATCAAGACATCATCAAGTTAGGATCAAGACATTTCCACACATCATTAACAAATTGTAACCAGAGCAAATAATGGACTCAATCATATCAGACCCTATCTCCTGAGCTTGTCCCTACTGCTTTTCTTCAAACTAACATATACACAACTGTGTAGTAACCAACTTGTGTATATACGCAACTTCCCTTTATGAAAATTGTGAATGAGATTCAGGACACTGAAGTTCTACACTTACAGCTCCCCCTGAGTCTATTATGTCTGCATATTGCGCTATGCCACATATTTCTGACTGGACTTCCTTCTTCTTCCATATCTTCAAGTGTGATGATGTTTTCTCCTTTTGGTATGGTGACCGTTGTTTGTTTCTAGATTCCTTTGCTATATGTCCAAGATTGTTACATGCATAACATCTTACTTGTTTTATATTCCTTTTGTAGCAATCAACGGCTTTGTGACCAAACATATTGCAAGAAAAACAATATCCCTTAAAGTACCTGGAGCGTGATGATCTTTCTGTGTGATGGTCTTGAACCATTCTTTTTCTGCATCTAGCTACAACATGTCCAAGATTATGACATACATAACATTCAACATTATTTATTGGAGGAGTAAAAGATTTTCTTTGAAGAATTTCTTTCCTTGGCTGATGATGGGCTTGACCTTTCATCTCCTTGTTGTGCATTTCTAATTTTTCTTTAGAGTTCCTTGTCTTACTTTGTGAACTAGAGTCATCTTCAATAGATTCATGAAAACTAAGACCAGTTTTGATAGCAGGAGACCTTTAACTACTAAGGATATCATCCAAGATCTTAGTACTATCTTGAAACCGTAGGAGCTTATCCTTTTCTTCTAATTTATCTTTTAGAATATTTACCTCAGCCTAAAGTTGCTCTTCCTTTTCATGATACTGCTTCTTCATGATTCCTTCAGCTTCTCTTTCGTCTTCCAACTGATGTCTTAATTGAAGATCTTTGTTTTCTTGTTTTTCAAGAGCTTGGAGTAGATCTTTATTCTGCTTCTTTGATTTTTCAAGGTCTTCCTTTAGCGAGAGGATCGTAGCTTCAAGTATTTCATAGTAACTGGATCTATCTCTAAGTTTCTTGATTGTTTCTCCTTTCATTGACTTCATTTCTTAATGATGTCACTTCATGCTGCAACTTTTGACATTGATCTTCCTTGTCCTTGAATAACTTCCTTATGTTGTTTCCTTCCTTTAGTTGAGCTTTTAGTTTGGTAGCTTCTTCTTTGAAGGCACATTCCCTTTTGTTTAATAGATCTTGTTGATCTCTAATTTTGTATGTAAGCCTTTTAAATTCTGCCTCTATTTTATATCTTTCTTGCTCACTCATAAGAGAAAAATCAGTTGCTTCGCTATCACTTTCATCCTCTTCAAATGGATAGATAAGAGTATCACTAGAGGATAACAAATTCGTACCTGCTAGTTCTTTTGCTTGTTCATCTTCATTCTGAAGTGATTCTGAATCTGAAGTGCTTCTTCCACATATTCCCTAATCAATTCTCCCACTGTCATATCTCTTCTGAGATGTCTTCTTCTTCTTAGGCACTTTTTTCTTAAGCTTCTTTCCCATTAATCTACGGATCTCCTTCAAGTGATCAAGCTTCTACCAAAGGATCTTCTATGATACCAATTGTTGGAAATAATACTGAGGTGGGGGGGTGAATCAGTATTATCATATCAATATAAATTTTTCATTTCCATATTAATATTTATATACGCAATTGTGTGTAATGCAACTGCGTATGTCCAGTAAACTTATGATTCAGTTAGTTGATCCTTAATGAGTGCATCAGAACATTATTAATCATATGAATAGTAAACAAGAGCAGTAAAATAGAATAGATCATTACACACAAGAAGCACACATGAACACCATGAAGTAAGGTGGAAACCCAATGTGGGTGAAAACCACTTGCTGCAAGTCATCTCAATCTTCTTTTTAATAAGAAACTTCTTTTACAATGATTTTGTACTGGTGCAGTCTTATACCAGTACACAGGCTTCTACCTGTAGAAGGCTACAACCTTATCTCGTTCTCCAGACTCTCCTGGAAGGGAGCTACAACCCCCTTATCTCTTGCACTAGCCGATCCATTTACTAGTACGTAGGTGCAAGCCTACTGAAATGCTCCAATGTTTATTTGTTTTCCAGCTACTATTGGAAGGGAGCTACCACCCCCGTTGCTCTTGTACTAGCTGATGTACTAGTACGTAGGTGCTGACCTATAGAAGGCAACAACCTTCTCTTTCTTCCTCCAGGTACCACGTTTCATCAATTTTCAGACTGGATGCACTGAAGCACAACACCATAATCTTGAAGGCCACGTTTCATCCCATTTTCATACTGGACCCATTAATATCATTGAACCACACAATCAACCAATCATCAATCTTTACATCACTCAAAACTGAATCACTGAAAACCCCAATATATAGAATCAATCAAACACTTCTTAGAATGTTGTAACCAGAAAATAGTAACAGTAACCAGACACCAATTTTGAACCCAGAACACTGCAGAATAGACAAAAGCAGCTAAAAAAAAATTCAAGAAATATTCGCAACTCCACCAATAGAAACCTGTGGGTATCGCCACTTCCACTGTGTCTAGTCTGCGCACCTCCGCACTTGTGCTGTGTCTAGTCTGCGCACCTCCACACCTGCGCTGTTTCTGATCTGTGCACCTCCGCTCCTGCGCTGTGTTTGGTCTACGCACCTCTGCACCTGTGATGTATCTGGCCTGCGGACCTCCGGGTATAGATAATTTATCAGTCTTCAATAATACCTCAGACTATCAAATTTAGAGAGCTAATCATGTTCCAAAGAGATCTCGACCCATCAGTGGATTTGACTTGTAATACTCAGGTTTCTCCTTGATTCAGATCTAGCTATATCTCACTAACTGGTCATCCGTATTTCAGATCTTATGCTTCTTAAGATATTCAACACAACTTTATCCAGCCAAATGATCTCCTTTCCTTTTTATAGTCTAGGCCATACTAAAACCATGGTCTAAAACCATAGAGATCCAATACTAGGGACCCAAAACCTCGGTTCAATACTTTAGATGCAAAACCACATACCAAAACCATAGGATCAAAATTATCAGACTAAATACCATGGACCAATCATAAGATTTCCCATGTGCATGTGTTTCTCTGCATGAAAGTGCGTGTACTTTAAGTCCGCACTTTTTGTTCGGTACACCTGCGAACCTGTCCGCATCTTTTCAACAATGCACATGCGGAACCTGCCGAGGACCGTAGCTTTGTGAACAGGAACCTACAGAGATCTCATTTTCTTCATTCTTTGAGTCTGATCATCAATTCTTTGCTACTGACCTGCTGCACTATGATCTGTCACATCTGATATCCCTTCTGTAGATTCATCTAGTTATATAAGAAAGTTGTTCTTCTATGAGTGGGTTTCCATCAAGTACAACACATGCATCATAATGCCAACACCCCTTCTTATTATAGGCTTTTTCTTTTGATGTATCTAAACTTGTATCCAAATTTCAGTTCCTCTTCCCTTTTAGCCTTTTCTTTATAAGGACAATTGGAAGAGAAATGTCAAACTTTTCTACAGTCAAAATACTTAAAGTAAAACTTCCCTTTATATTTTTCTAAGCCATGCTTTAGCCTTATGGCTAGTTGAGCAAGGTCCTTATCATATTCACAAATCAAAAGATCTTAATGATATTTGTTCTCCTTTCCCTTTATGGATACTTTGAATGCCACTTCCTTTGGTTAAAACTTTTCTATTCCTACTCACATATCATAGGCTATGGGAGTACCATGCAACTGTTCCATCTTGAGATCCTTTCAATTAACTATTTCCTCAATAGTTGAGATTTTGGCATTAAATCTCATGAGTAGAGATCTTAATATTTTCTTAATGATCATCTCTTCCTTGAATTCTTCACCAAGTCCTCTAATCATATTAATCACTTCATCAACTCTGAGGAAGTATTGTTTTATGCTTTCATTCTCATTCATTTTCAAGCTTTCAAACCTCATTCTGAAAGTCTGAAGTTTTGATTTCTTGACTTTGTCATCTCCTTCATGACACTAGTTAAGTTTTAACCACATTTCACTAGTAGACGTACAATGCATAACTTTTACAAGTAATAATTGACTAAGACCAACGAGAATGACATGCTTGGATCTACCATTGCTCAGATATAATTTTTTTACATCTACAACAGAGGAAGGAATATCAGAGACATTGTAGTTTACTAGTATTGAAGTCCAAACATCTACTCCCTATAACATAAAATATGCTTCCATTCTTACTTTCCAAAAAACATAGTTGGTCCCATCAAAGACTGGTACTCTATTGAGTAAGATTCTTGATTCTCTTGCCTAGACATAATTCCTTGTAGATCTACCTTCCATTGTTTAAATTGTTGCTGAAGGAACCTAGGCTTTGATACCAATTGTTGGAATAAGGAATTTCTGAGGGGGGCTGAGTCAGTAATTAAGAAACTCTTATTTATTTTTCTTGCTATGCTTACATTCCCTTCTTATGTTCTTTAACTTGTGAGATAATTAATTCATAAAACAATGAACCAATAATATTTCAGACACACATATTCAAATAAAAATCACATGAGCAACACAAATTTGACACAGTGTTTTTCATGTGGAAACCCGAAGGGAAAAAACCACCAATTTTTTGTTTGTTTTATGATGTAAATTAAGCACCCACTTAATTACATCTGTTTATTTGTGAGCACCCACTCATAGGAGGCACCGACTCCCTTTCTTTAGCAAGCACCAATTTGCTAAGAGGCACCAACCTCTTTATTATAAAGACACCAACCTACCTTTGGTTAGTAAGCACCAACTTTCCAAGGGGCACCAACATCTTCAGTATGCAAGCACGAACCTGCCCTTGCCATTGTTCTATGATTAGAATTCTCAAACTAAAAATAGAGGCACACAATTATACAAATAAAATACCAATAAATGGTTGTCTACAGGTTTAACTACTTTGCTTTCTATGTTCACTTGCAGAATACCTCCTCTTGCTGCTCACAACAAAACTTCCTCTGCGCTCCGCCTTCACTATTAAGGGTTCTTCACTGACTGCTCTCCAGCATTACCCTCACCATTCTCCACACAACACACTAGCTTCTCTTGCTGCACTATCATACAAAGTCATCTCAGGTGCTTCAAGCTCTCTGTCACTATGTGCTCCACTAAGAGCTCAATACTCTCACACATTTTCTCAACATCCAATTAGTTCAATGGAAGTTCTAAGTTTTTTTCCTATGCTACACTAAGCTCAATGTTATCTCTGTCACTATCCACACTTCTCGAGGGTGTACTCCTAGCATTGCACTCCATTTGTCTGTTGCATCACTCTTTAACAATTCTGTTGCTACATTAAAACATAAGAATGGGCTCCATTTAATTCACCATCTCACCATGTGACTCTCCATGCTAATAATTTAATTTTAGTCCACTTACACATTTGATGCAGGGAGGCCCTGCAAACCCAGAATCTTCAATGACACACTCACACAGTTAGAATGCATTTGGAAAAAAAAATTGTCCAAATAAAATCTCAAGTCGGCAATTGCATACCCATCAATTCTTCTTAATATACGGCCAAACCCATAAACCGTATAATCATTCTCAACACATTCTAACCCAGCTTTCGATGGTATTAGGAACCCAATAATACTCCCACTATATGATTATTCCATTAACATTTGGACTCAAGCTTTACATAAGCTTTCACTGCCGCATTTCCCATTTAATATCACAACCTGAAATGGTTTCGCCCAATTAAGAAATTTCCAGCGCTTATAATTATTATATCACTGCAAATTCATCGCTAGATAACACTCTAATTCAGGCTACTTACATACACTTCAATTACCTTCAGGAATTGACACAGATTCCAAATTGGACCAACCTTTTCATCTATGTATCGAAACAGAAACTCTTTGAATCAACTTTCTCTTTTTAAAAAAAACTTTTGATCTTTCCGATCCCGATCAATTCAAAAGTGGACATTAAATGACTTTATACCATAGATATCTGTGTATATTTGCGCGCTCATATTTGGTTGATCGGATCGATTCACAATTAGCTGAATTTTAATAACCACAGGAATTTGGTGTTTCCCACGATTCGATTAGATATCAATCGTTGTTTTTACGGTACTGCAACCTCGACAAACACTGATATATATCAATTGCGATCCCAATTACTGTGATTGACATCACCACCAATTATCGGCAGTTTCCAGAACTCCGATGCGAAATTATTGGAACATAGGAATCATAGGTCACCGATCCAAATGCGATCCACTAACCATGGTCCTGATCCGATTGATCGGAAATCTCCAATCGCCCACTTCAATACAGTCTTCACTTTTACACTATTTAAAGTTCCGATCCGATTATACAATGCTGAATCAACTCTCGGACCCGATCTAATATCAATTCAATTTATAATAATTCACCTCCAGTTCAGTGCTATATGTCATGATATGTAATGTTACAAGAACCAATAACGCAGCCAGTAAACCAACATGTCATTCCAGATCCACTTCAAAGGTTCAATCAAAGACGGGTCGAGAATAGGAAGGATTATAAGAAGGCAACAACATTTCATCCAGATTCATTCTTTCTCCTTTTAATTGCCTCACGAAAATGAACCAATGGAAATCAACATATTTAACTCAGCAATCCAAGTTTTCAAACAAACTCCACTAATATCTTAAATACATTAAAATAGTACTTCATACAAATTAATTTGACACCACACAGAACCGCATTTATTTCAATCCATTACGCAGATCAATAAGGATATTCAAAAGGAAACGGAATAGAGCCTCGCCTCTGCCTGATCATGTCATACAAATAATGGTCTCTATTATTGTAAAACACCGTCCTCACATATACATCGGAGCTTTCGCTCTTGCAAATATCACAAAAACTAATCACTGTTTCTTTTATTACACATCTCACTACTAAATTTGAGCGTAGCGCTTCACACCAAACTTCACACTCACACCATCGCTCCTCTCGCTCTCCTCAAATCCACACAAACTCTAATCAATACAAAAGAATCCCCCCTGCTCATTACAATTTTCCTCTATTTATTATCCACTCGAATAATTCTCCTAAATTATCTAACAGAGTTTCCTATTTTTTTTTCAAGAAAGAACATAATTCTTCTATTCCGTTTCTTTTCAAGCACACCTAGATTATCAGCTCTATCTCAAAATCCAAAATAAGCTAATCTCCTATTTATTACAATAACAAATTATTTGAGGAATCCAACCTGCTCAGTAAATTGATTTTTTTTTTACCAACAGTAAATAAATTTCACTGGATTTAACCACAACATGTGGACAAATCTCCACATTGCTGGTTGGGTATAGATGCTCCTACATCAGACTCCCAAAGTTTAAATTAGCCATGATCTCCCGATCATGCACTTCATGCCTGTGTCCTCCTGGATCCCATACTTGGTTTGATAGTCTGTTCTTGGTTACTGTTGTTGTTGTTTGTACCTCAAGTCTCTGTTCACTATGTTGTAATGCATCACTATCTGCCGCTGTCCTTTTCACATACCTCGCTGCTGTTTTTCTCACTCTAATTTGCAATTCTTCATTCCCATCACCTGTACCATTTCTTCCAACCAATCTTCCTTTCTTCTTCTGTCTTGCATTTGTTTTACTGGAATGCTGTAGTATGAGTTTCCATAACTCATCCAATTCTTTGTCCATTTCACTTCCCATGTGTTGAATACTATTTTGTTGCAACTGATTGTGTTCTTGAATTAAAACATCATAATCTTTGTGCCAATAATCTTCCATGTACATTTCTGAAATGTACCAATGCCTTTTCCTAGGTTCTTCTTCTGGTTTCTCATTCATGACTTCATCATTCCTTGCTTCAAATTCCAGCATACCTTCCATTAATCCGATCTGTTCTTCTTGGTTCAGATCAACTCCACACTCCTCTTTTCCTGTATATAAATCTTCATCAAAATTAATCAACTCAATAAACAAAAATTCTTTACCTGGCTTCCCCATCAAAAGATTAGACTTATACAAATCTGCCATCTCATCTGGAAGTTCTCTCAAAAGTTCTGCACAATCTTCAATATCTGTTTTTTCATCCTCCTTATTCTGCATATGCCTACGAGTAGTCATCCCTTCATTTGTTAATACAACAGTCTTCAATATCTGTTTGTCTTTCCTCAAGTCAATGTGACCTGCAACCACACAACAACCTTCAATTTTCAAAATATAATACCTTCCATTTTCTTTTGATGCTTCAAGCACCAATCCTCCATCATAAATCTCTTGGATTTCAGTGGATCCTTCTTGCTGTGACTTCATATCAATATGAATTTGTTCAAGTTTCTTGAATTTGTTCATCAGTTTTCCATTCAACCTCTATTGCAATAGCTTCCACTTCACCCTTTTCTTCAGTCTCCATCTATATCTTCGATCTTTGATTGTCTTCCTTTGTACTGCCAGACCAATTTCTGGTTCTTCATTCTACTACCAGCTTCTATACTTCTGCAATTTAATGCCTTTTCTTTTCAAGCACACCTAGATTATAAGCTCTATCTCAAAATCCAAAATAAGCTAATCTCCTATTTATTACAATAAAAAATTATTTGAGGAATCCAACCTCCTCAGTAAATTGATTTTTTTTTTACCAACAGTAAATAAATTTCACTGGATTTAACCACAACATGTGGACAAATCTCCACATTGCTGGCTAGGTCTAGATGCTCCTGCATCAACATTCCACTGAGACTCCCCATGCCTACTCTTAGCTCACAGAGCTTGGCTATACTTCTGCATGGATTCCTTTTTCTTAATTTATTTATATAATATGTGCACGAGATATCAAAGATGGATTTCTTTCAACATCGAAACAAGCCCAACGGTTCTCTGACAATCATCATTTATTCCAATGACCAACTCCTCTACCACATTAAGTCTTCAATTGTTGACCCATATGCCTTTAAATCCTCTGTATTACACTATATCAGAGCTTTTCCTTATCATGACTTTATTCTTAGAAGACATATGAAAACAGTGTGTTCTGATTTGTCCTAGCTCCTTCTTGTTTAGCCCCTTTTCACATCTCTATCATAGGATTGGGTACGGTGACCGTAGACTTAGCCTTAAGGTTCTAAGTCCTTTAACATTATGTCGGGGGCCTTTTTCCTTTGTTAATGCTCTACGTCCTTGTTTCTATTTGGTTTCCTCTTGACCAAGTGCTAACACATTAGAGCCCCTTCCATCAGCCTTTTTCAATTACAAACTCTTATAAAGTGTCAACATCCTCAATCCTCCAATCGATGACCTACTGATTTGATGTCATCACTACCACGTGGTGCTTCCTTAGTGGTGACACGCCTCACTTGGATATGGACCATTAGGCACCTTCAAAAAGAAAACTTCCTGGCACGTGTCCTTCTGTATTTCCATGTCATGCTGACATCAGCTACCACCTATCCGTTATGAGACCCAATCAGATGCTGCCATGTGTCCTCATTAGAGCCAATCAAATGATACCATGTGCCCTTATCCAAGAGCCAATCACATGCGACCACATGTCCTGCTAGAAGAGAGAGAAAGGGGCTTGCCCACCTTGGTTTTATAACGAATTCCTTTATTATTAATCTTTTGGAATTCCTGACGACTTTTAATGTTATCGGTGTTTTAAAAATATCACAACATTTAAAAGGTTCGCCACTAATAAGTTCTAATGTGTGATCGTCGATATGTCTTCGATCATCGATATGCCTAATGTTGTTGGTGTTGCAATGCACCGATATGTGATCGTTGATACACCAAATTGTGATGTTGTGACACACTAATATGTGATTGCCTATATGGCTTGATTTTTGGGGTTGTGATTATCGATATGCCTGGACCTCCAATCTTTGATATGTGATATCCCTTCCTGCCTAAGGCTTCAAGTCCCTAAACTTCAATTGGCCATAACTTTTGATCCAAGGGGGAGGGTCTCATATAGGCTTTGTGTCCTTCTTCTTCTTGGAAGGGGAATACAGACTTCTCTTCTCATTGACTCTTTGTCTAGTTGGACACCAACTACCATGATGATCTTTTTATGTCTTCTTCAGTAAGCCTGTAGCTACCATGGATTTCTATACAAACACCCAATCATCATGGTGACCCTTGTTTGACATCAATGCCAACTCTTACACAACCACCTATACACCATCAAATGTCCAACATTAATTGATCCTCAAAAATTTAAATTATTTCCAGGTACTCTTAAATATGGAGCACTTAAATGGTTCATTGGACTAGGAGCATGTACTGTTAGAACATGAGAAGAAATGAAAAATGTGTTCTTAGAAAGACACAAATATTATTGCATGCCTCATAACCTTAAGGATGGAGTATTTAATATGATGAAAAAAGAGGATGAAAGCATTGAAGACCTAGTTGAAATATTTTCCTATAATGTTAAAATGGCTAGGATGCATGACTTAGATGAGGAAACATTAAAAGCTCTTTTATGAAAATCCATAAGAGATGAATGGATTGAACTTCTCAATTTAATGGGCAAAGGAGATGTTTCTCAACTTTCATTTGGAGAAATTTGTGATTTATGTAAACCTATCTTAAGTGGAAAAGCTAGAACTGGTAAAAGTCCAAGAGACCCTATCATGTCAAGGATTAGTAAATCTGCAAATGGAACAGTTAGTAGAGCTTAAATAGACAATTTATTTATAATTTCAAAACAAATATTCTTGGGAATCTTAGTGAATAGATAGATACTCTCAAAATACGACACAAGAAAAAAGCTGAGAATGTTGCATTATCTATTTTCTATCCCAAATATAGGAAGAAACATGCATTGAGAGAATGCTCTCTTGATAGTATATGAATTTGTGTCACATGTGCTGAAAATCATGATACAAGGGAATGTCCTTCAATACTTGGTCTTAAATTTGTTTTTCAAGACCAGGTTAGAACAAGTCAAGACAAACCACTTTGTTTTATTGCTAAAAGGCCATGGAAAAATCAACAACCAAATATGACTCAAGGTTTCAATACTCAATTATATGCACAACCACATGATAACTGGACTATGCATATGCCTTGGCAACCTTCGCCCCAATAATCTCAAAATCCATCTTGGGCACAAGGCTGGAAAAATCCTTATGGCACAAATTCTCAATATCCTCAATTCTAGCAACCATATTCTTTTCCACCATAGTATTATATTCCTCAACCAAACCAAATTTCCCAATTGCAAAATCCAAATCAACAACTTTCATTACCATTCCCTCAAAAATCCAATCAACTACCTACTCAACCACTCCCAAATCCAAATAATAAGAATCAGCAAGTTATTTATAATGTTGAAGGAAAAAATTTCAATCTTGTATGATAACCTCATTAGGTCTAAATGATGCTCAACTTATATTTGGTAGGGTTTTTCAAAATAAGTCACCAACAATTGCCATCCTAAAATCTAAAGAGGATTAAGTTCATGAAAAAGATGTAATTCTTGATCAAGAAAATTCTCCTCTAAATGAATATGTTCTTGTAAAATTAAATTATGAGAAAATAAAACAAGCTCCTACAGTTCCTCTAGTAGTAGAACAACCTTCTATTTCCTTATAGGACCTACCTTTTCCTAAAAGGCTCAAAATTGATAAAGGAATAGAAAGGAAAAATTTTTCACGAGATTACGATATTCTAGATGAACTTAAAAATATTTTCATAAAAATTCCTTTACTTAAAGCTATAAGGGAAATAACAATATTTGTAGAAACTACTAAGGAGCTATGTATTAAAAAACTAGGAAGAAAAGGAAAAGATGTCAAAAAATCCAATTGGTAGGAAAAGTTGTTGATATTGTGATGGGGAAACCAATTGTTCAAAACTATTTAAATCCAAGTAGCCCTATTATAAAAATTCATATAAATGGTATTGAGATTCCAAACTCTTGTATTGATCTACGAGAAACCATCAATATTATGAGTAAATATACAATGGAGGAATTAAAGCTTCCCAATATTCAATATACGACTACATTGTTACAATTAGTTGATAGATCTATTATCAAACCAGATAGTGTATTAGAAGATGTGTCTGTTTCTCTAGATTTTTGGGAATATCTTGTGGATTTCATTATTTTAACTCGCAAGAATAATTTACGAGGCTATCCTTTGATCCTTGGTAGACCTTGGCTAGCTACAACTAATGCATTTATAAGTTGTAGATCTGGTGATATATATATTTTTGATGGGAACTCCACTAAGAAATTCACATTATATCCACCTGCAAAAACAGTAACTCAAGTAGAAAGTTAAATTTGGATAGATGATTATAATGAAGACTTTGATGATATGCAACTAGTTTATACTCTTTCACAATTAGATGAGGAATATCAATTATTTAATGAATACTAATGATCCTTCCTCTTACTATGAGCAAGATCAAAGTTATCAAGAGAATTGAAATATTGAATATTTATCATCTCACCAAATGGATTTACATTCTATGGAAAATATTGGCAATTCTCAAGTAGATGTTTTCCAGGAAAAACAATAAATATTAGTAATAACTTGGAAGAATTTCAAAAGAGGAAATTGATAAAGGTGTTACAAAAGCACTCCTCTGCTTATGCATGGGATTATACTGATATGAAAGGAATTGATCCTAAAACTTGTATGAACCATATATATATTCAGGAAAATGTCTAACTAATTAGGAAACCCCAGAGAAGAATGAAACCTAATCTGAGATAAATTGTTAAGGTGGAAGTACAAAAGTTACTCAATGTGAATTTCATCTATCCAATAACAGATAGTTAATGGGTGTCACCTTTGGTCATTGTTCCAAAGAAGAATGTGAAATTGAGAGTGTGTATTTACTATAGGGAATTAAACAAAGTTACTTTGAAAGATCATTTTCCACTAAATTTTATGGATCAAGTATTAGATACCTTCGTATGGATTTTTTTTCATTCCTAGATGGTTTTAGTGGGCATAACCAAATCCATCTAGCATTAGAATATCAAGATGAAACTACTTTTACATGCCCATCGAGAACATATGCCTATAGGGTACTTCCCTTTGGATTATGAAATGCAGCTGCCACATTTTAGAGAGAATTTTTAGGTATATTTTTTTTATCTAATTCATGATTGTGTGGAAGTTTACATGGATGATTTGACTGTGTATGGAGATACTTTTGAAGAAGCTACTGAAAATTTCGAAAAGGTTCTTATTCAATGTAAAGAGGTAAACCTTTCATTAAGCCATGAGAAATGTTTTATGATGTTCAATGAGGGCATTGTTTTAGGCCACCATATTTCAAGTGATGGAATTAAAGTGGATACATCTAAAGTAGAAATATTTTCCAAAATTTCAATTCCTATTTGTGAAAGATATGTATTAATTTTTCTTAGAATTACTGGTTATTGTAGAATATTCATAGAAAATTTCACAAAAATACCCCCTCCACTTTTCAAAGTCCTTACAAAAGATTTTGATTTTGTTTGGAATTCCAATTGTCAAAAAGCATTTGAGACATTGGAACAAAATATTATTGAAGCACCAATTTTAAGAGTACCTAATTGGTCTCTTCCTTTCTACATTTCCACTGATGCTTTAGATTCAACTCTAGGAGTTGTGTTAGGAGAAAAATATTTAACTCCTTATGCTATTTATTATATAAGCAAAAATTTGACTCCAACAAAGTTAAATTAGTAACACTGTAATAGAAAAAGAGTTTTTAGCTGGTGTGCATGCCATTAATAAGTTTCTTTGTTATCTCACTGGTTATGAAACTTTCTTTCATACAAATCATTCTGCTATTAGATATTTAATGAACAAACAAATTACTAATGGTAGAATTACAAGATGGTTGTTATTATTATAAGAATTCAACATGACTATTCTTGATAGATCATGAAAAGAAAATACAGTTGTTGATTTTCTTTCTAGAATATAGAATAATAATGATGATGTTCCTGTAAAATATAACTTTCATAATGACTATATTTTTGTATTATCTACTAAAACACCTTGGTTTGTAGATATTGCTAATTATTTGGCTACGGTAAAGTTACCTCCACAATTATCAGCCAGCGAAAAGCAAAAAAGTGTCAAAACCAATGCACTATATTCTTGGATAGATGGAGAATTGTATAAAGAGATACCTAATTTGATCATCTGAAGGTGTGTTTGAGAATATGAAGTACCCAAAATATTGAAATCTTGTCATGATGAGCCATGTGGAGGACACTTTGGTGACAAAAGAACTACCTACAAGATCCTTATTTTGGGATATTATTGGCCATCTATGTTTAAGGATGCCAAATAATATGTCAAAAGATATGATAGTTGTCAAAGAATGGGGAAGCGTATTTCATCATATAAAATTACTCTACAACCACAAGTACTTGTAGAGTCCTTTGAAAAATGGGCTCTAGATTTTGTTGGGCCAATAAATCCTCCATCTAAATAGAAAAGGTATATACTTGTTTGTACAAATTATGTTACCAAATGGGTAGAAGCTAAGCCTATTTTGTTTACAACTGAGAATTTTGTAGTTACATTTATTTTTGAGGATCTATTTACTCATTTTGGTGTTCTAAGAGAAATTGTAATAGATCAAGGTGCTCAATTCACATCCAAATTGGTGCAAAAAATCATGGAGCAATATAAGATCAAGAATCGAAAGTCTACTCCATATTATCCACAAGACAATGAACAAGTGGAACCTGACAACAAGGTACCTGAATAAATTCTAACCAAGAATGTGCATTTGGATAGGAAAGATTGGACATAAAATCTTCAAGATGCACTATGGGGATATCGAACCACATGGAGAAACACAACTGGGCATACTCCTTATGATCTTGTCTATGGGAAGAAAGTTTTGATTCCAATTGAGTTCAAAGTGGAGACCTTTAGAACAATTGCTAAATTGAGCTTTGTTATATTTGAAGCTCATAAACAAAGAATAGCACAATTGAATGAGCGAGATGAGATCCAACAAGATTCTATCCAAAGAACCAACATAGTTCAGCAACACAGATAAAAATGATATGACAGATTTTTCAAAGCTAAAAAGTTCAAACAAGGTGACTGGTCTTTTCTTTTTAATTCCAAATTCAAATACTTTCAAGGGAAATTTCAAACTCATTGGCTTGGTCCTTATGAGATTGATACTATTTTTTATAATGGAGTAGTCAAAATCAAAACTATTGAGGGTGAACAATTTACTTTCCTCATTAATGGTCATACGGTCATAGATTAAGGTTGTATCATAAACCACTAACAAAGGAATATTTTTTCAAATATTTGCAAGAGAATTATGAATGTTGGTCAAGAAATGAGACTTTTCTCCCCATTCTCCAACTTCATTGTAATTTTTGTTATAAAAAAATTATATCTATATATATCTAGATACACACACACACACACACACACACACATATAAGCATGAAAGCTAATTGTATTGCTATGCTTATACAAAAGATCTTAACTGAAAACTAAGACTTCTTGGTGGTTTATATTTTCATAAGTTCCTTGTTTTTTTCCCTACTTCTTTTTATCCATCTTTTTCTAATAAATTTTCAGGTGGTAAGCAACAATTTTGAGAACCAAAATTCCTCAAAAAAGTCATCAAAGAAGAAACAAAAATAAATAATCCTCCTCTGATCAGAGCAAAAAATAATTCTCAAAGAATAAGCAACAACATAATTAATGTCATTCTGTAGCCAATCCTCAATTCTATAGTTGAGTCCAAATTCTACAGTCAGAAGAACATCAACATCAACGTTCAGAGAATCTACATCAAAGGTATCCACAAGCAAAGGTATGTAGGATGTTGAATTATTTTCATATAAGAACATTAGGTTTTAATTCATTGGATGATTTTATTAAAAATACTTGAGCTATTAAAAGACCTTATAGACTGCCCAAAAATTATGTTCATTATCATAATTGTTACACCTCACTCCATCATCATTATTTAGTGAGTCACATCAATTTTTCTCGAAATCATATACATCTCACTGATCCTATGAAATCGGATCTAAAAATCTTAGGTGCTTATACAAAAATGTTTATTCTTATCACAAATCAAATAACTCTCGAGCACCTTACATCGTTATCATTTTACTCCATCTCATTTCATTTCAGTCCGTTTTGTAACCCTCGCCATTCAAGTTTTCTCACCTCCTCCATGTCAACTATCCATAACTCCATCAAAAGGAAACTGTTAAGGCTGAAACTTCTCTCCACCATGGGTATCATTGCCCAATCAGAACCAAATGGAATCAATTTCCTTCAAGCATACCCAAGAGTCAAAGAATAGTTTCAACAAGTAGGGTGGCTTAGGTTCTTTGAAAAATTCGATGTCCATAAGATAGAGGTCACTAAATATTTTGATTAGGATTTTTATGGGGTGGAGGTAGAAATTCATGAAATTAAGCTTATTTTGACAGGGTTTATCATGGCAGAAGCTATGGAATTACCCATAAACGAAGAGAGTTGGTTTAAGAATAGAAAAATCAAGGAGAATTACTGGGTAATATTCCTCGAAGAACCATGTATGGACATATCCATGTTTGAAAAGGGAATTCCAGTTACATCACTGAGTGTAAAATGGAGAAATTTACTAAGTTTTAAATTGTGGAGGAAGATTCAGAACCATATTTTTCTATCATGCTAGATTTTTTATGCATTTTATTGATGGAAATGAGATCAATTTTCCCTACTTCTTACTCTATAGTCTTAAAAATATTGCATCTATTATGTTGGGTTGTGTTATATTCTTTCCACGACTAGCCTACATAGTTAACCAAGTGGTTAGAGGAGGGCAGGTAGCCCCCCTCTACGGGGTTTGGGGCAGCACCCCGGGAAATTCTTTTTTGGACCCTAGATTATGTTGGGCGGACCTACCTATGGTTTTGTGCATGGTTTTCACACATGGTTTTGGACACATTGGTTTTCGGTCTATGGTTTTGGACACGATGGTTTTCGTTCCATGGTATTGGATGCTTCAGCATGTATAAATATGTATTGTAACATTGAAAGGAACATAATGAAAAATAAATCTGGTTGTCCCGATTTTGGGATCCAGGGGAAAATATCCATGTATATGTGTTTTATGTGTTATGATCTTGCATTGTTTGTTTTCTGTGTTTTAGAATCTGTATGCAAGTAATTTCTGTGCAGGGTTGAAACCTACCTTTGGTATCAAAGTTGTTTTGGCTTCAAGGGGATACCTTTGTTGTTGAGGGGTTTCTCAGGCCTGTGGTAGACCCTGTTTAGTGGGAGATCTGCGGGATTGATTTTGGTGGTGAAAGAAGATGGTGAGCAGTGGAAAGATAGAGATTGAGAAATTTAATGGTCAGAGTTTTGAGTTGTGGAAACTCAAGATGGAGGATCTGTTGGTGGATAAAGATCAGTGGATCGTGATAGATCAGGGTACTAAATCAACGTGAGTGTTTGATGAAGAATGGAAGAAGCTGGATCGGAAGGCAAAGAGAAAAATACGATTATGTGTCTTAGATTCAGTTTTGTTAAATGTATGAGGGTAAGCTATAGCTAAGGCTTTGTGGGACAAGTTAGGGACTTTGTACCAATCTAAGTCTTTGGTGAATAAATTGTTCCTATGAAAAAAGTTGTATAACCTGAGGATGAAAGATGGAGACTCAGTGATAGAGCATCTAAACGCATTTAATATTGTGGTAAGTCAGTTATTATCTGTTGATATTAAAATTTTAGATGAAGATAAGTGCATCAGTTTGTCGTGTTCTCTACCAGACTCGTGGGATAGTCTGGTTATTGCAATAGGTAGAAATGCAACTTCTTTGCAGTTTGATGAAATAGTCTCAGCCTTGCTGATGGAGGAGATGAGACAGAAAAATATGGACAACCAGAATGGTGATGCCTTGTCTGTACGAGGACGGTCCCAGAACAGAAACGAAAATTATTCATCGAGTGGGAGATCTAAGTCTAGAGGGAGATCTAAATCTCCAGGAAAACCTACAAAGGTGGTGTGCTGGAAATGTGAAAAGGAAGGGCACTTCAGAAGGGAGTGTAAATCTAAAGCTCCTGATAAAGGAAAGGGATCTGATAACGCTCCTTCTGCAGAGGCAAAAACCACCTCAGATGAAGGTGGGGATGTGTACTTGGCTTCTTCAAGTACACAGTAGATCATGAGGCATGGTTGATTAACTCAGGTGCATCCTTTCAATTCACTCCCCATAGAGAGTGGTTCTGCGAGTATGAGAAATACGATGGGGGTGATGTCTTCTTAGGAGATGATAGGAAGGCTAGAATCATTGGTCGCAGAAAAGTAAAGTTGAAGTTGAAAGGTGGAAGGGTTAGAACCCTTCCGGGTGTTCTGCATATTCCTACGTTGGCCAGAAATCTGATTTCTCTAAGCAAGTTGGATGATGCAGGTGTAAAGACAGTGTTCGAGAAGGATACCTGCAAGATGGTTCGAGGAGCACTGGTATTGATGCGGGGAGTTCGGATTGGAACTCTGTACAAGCTGCAAGGTAGCACTGTTGTTGACGGGTGCAATAGTTCTATGGTTCCTGAAAATGGAGCAGAAAATCTAGTGGTCTCTGGAGAGAAGACCATGTTGTGGCATCAAAGGCTTGGACATATTGGAGAGAAGGGCCTCGAATACTTCATGGTAAAGGTATGGTAGAAGGTATGAGTAATAGCTCTCTGGATTTTGATTTCTGTGAAAATTGTGTATATGGGAAGCAGAATCGGGTGAGTTTCCCCTCTGGTGGTAAGAGGACGAAACAAATATTAGAGCTTGTGCACAGTGATGTGTTTGGACCTGTGAAAGTTCCATCCCTGGGTAAGTCTGTGTACTATGTATCATTTATAGATGACTTCTCAAGGAATACATGGATATATTTCCTTAAGAAGAAATCTGAAGTCTTTGACAGGTTTAAAGATTTAAGGCTCTGGTGGAAAATCAGACAGAGAAGAAGATAAAGGTACTGAGGACAGATAATGGTGGAGAATTCTGCGGCAAGGAATTTGAAGAATTCTGTAAGAAGTGTGGAATAGCACGGCAGAAGACTACTCCATATACACCTCA
>APFE031292368.1:0-13170 GCA_000404065.3 Pinus taeda
GCATCAGCGCAGCAAACACATTGAACTTCACATGCACTTCATCAGAAAGCTCATTCATGACCATGTTCTTGAAGTGCAATATTGTCAACAGATGATCAGGTTGCAGACATCTTCACAAAGGCTCTCACAGAGGCGAAGTTCACTAAACTTCGATATATGCTTGGAGTTCAGGAAGTTGTCACTAAGGGGGGATAGGCTCTAGTGCCTCCTTCCGTCTCCTATTGTGTCATATTTGTAAATCCTTCAACCCTATCCCAAGTTGTTCTTAAGGGGGGATGTTAGGATATTCCGACACATAGGAAATAGTTAAGTTCAACTTGGTCTAGTATAGAGTTAGGTATAGAGTTAGGTAAAGTGTGTTTCTTTACCGTTGTACATTTTGTAACTTACAATCCGACGGTCACGATATGTAGTGATCCGACGGTTCATTCTCTCCTCGGTATTACCGACACTTGATCCGTGGCTTGACACCCGATTGGTCCATGAATTCTATTTAAAGCGCATGGAGGGTCATTTGTAGGTTAACCGTGCATGAGAGAAGCTTATGTAAATTTTCATTCTTTTATTAATAAATTGCCTGTAGTAGCCACGTTACGTTGGCGCAGGCCGTGGACTGTTTCCCTCTCTGAGGGTTTTAACCACGTCAAAATACTAGTGTATTGATCTGTGATCTGTTTGTGAGCGGTGTCCTTCTGGTGTTCTGTCTGAGGAACTTACCCTGTATATTCCTACACTAGGCATAGCCTTACACCGCCAAACTCACCACTTTCCTCCCCCACAAATTTTGTTGGTAGTGATCTAGACTTTCTTCTTTAGAGAAAGACCTTGGACTTACACTTTCTCACTATAGATAAACCACATGGCTCCTCTTCTCCCCATATCAGTCCTACCTCCGCCGACAATATCATTGTCTGATGGAATACATAAACCACATGGCTCCTCTTCTCCCCACATCAGCCCTACCTCCACTGACAATATCACTGTTTGACGAAAGCAAAATTGTGGCAGTCGACATTTCTGTGGATGAACCAGACCAATCCCTCTTAATTCCCCTATTGACCGATTCCTTGTTGAGGTTCCTATTACTGATATAACTTCTTCTCAGGCCCTTGGAGCACGGATGCCCGCACAGGGGTTGTCATGACTTTCATCCTTTCTTTAAACATTCGGGGATTGGGGGTTGCCCCGAAATTTCTGGCCCTCCGAGAACTCTTTCTCTATGTTCATCCTTACATTATTCTCCTATAGGAAACCATGCATTCAGCTCCTCATGTGATCCAATATTTCTAGAAAATGTTTCCAGATTGGCATAGGCTGTTACGACTACTGGTGGTCTTGTGGCCCTATGGGACCCTCGATGGGTTAAGGTTAGGGCCTTCTCATGTTTTGTTGGTATTCTGCTTAAAGGAAATATTTGTGGTCTAAGGGGGCATATCCACATTCTTAATATGTATGCCCCATATAAGAATAGGGTTGTTTTCTGGGATAAGTTGTTTTCATTTGGGATAATGGAGCTGGTATCCCTCATCATTGCGACAGACTTAAATTGTATTATTGGCTTGGATGAAGTTTGGGGTCGGTCCAAGAAAATTGACCCACTGGCAGGGTTGATCTGTCACATGATTATGGACCATAATTTTGTTGATATATGCCCTAAAAAGATGGTTCCTACATGGGACAATGGAAGAGTGGGGTTGGTATATGTTGCAAAGCGGCTGGATCGATTTTTATTACATGAATAGGTGGTGGAGCGTCTTGGAGAAGTACATGTAGGGGTTATCAATAACTTTTTATCTCATCACCGGCCCATTACTTTACAATGAAGGTGGGCAGAGTTTAGATATGGGTTGCCTTTTAAGTTCAACCAGATTTGGTTGGATGATCCAGATTATAATGCACTGGTGTGTTCTGTATGGACCCGTGACGGGGGTCGGGAGTCATCTCCCATGGTGCACATCCTGGATAAGCTAGAGATCCTTCACAGAGAGGTAAAAGCTTGGTAGAAACAGAAGAAACAACAATTGCACAAGGAAATGAATGATATACAACATGAACTGGATGCTCTTTGCCCAAAATTGAATACACATTGTCTACTTGATTCTACCCGAAATCGTATACATGAATTAGAACTCAAAAAGAAATAGATTATCTCTATCAAAGAAGCCTCTTGGCACCTGAAGAGCAGAGTTTTATGGATTAGAGAAGGGTATTGAAACACTAAATTGTTTCATCGATTTCACGGATGCAAAATAAATTCTATCTAGGAGATTATTGATGCTCTCGGGCAACATTTTTAGTTGCAGAGGGATGTTTGTAATGTTGTTGTCTCACATTTCCATAAGGCCTATGGATGTACTTAGGGGATAGAAGTGGAGGATCTATTATGGGGTGTGGATCTTTATCCCACCATGTTTGATGTTGATTCAAATTATGACCTGTTTAAAGTTATCTCTAAAGGTGAGCTTCTTGAGGTTTTAATTTCCTTTAAGGGTGACAAGAATCTGGGTCTGAACGGGTGGACGGTGGACCTATTTTCTCATTTATTTGATCTTTTTAAAACTGACCTCCTTGACATGGTGGAGGAGTCGAGGGTCATGGGGGACATACACCCGCATATAAATTCCACTGATATTTCTCTCATTCCGAAGTGGTGCCCATCTGCCAATTTTTTTTATTACTGACCCATATCACTTTGTAATCTTATCTACAAAGTCATATCAAAAACTATTGCTAACCACATGAGGAGTACATTGTCACGCTATATTTCTCCAGAACAGTTTAGTTTTCTACAGGACAGACAAATTCATGATGTTGTTGCTATTGCCCAAGAATGTATGCATCCGATTCACGCAAAGCATCTAAATGCTACCATTATGAAGGTGGATGTATAGAAGTCTTATGGCTGTCTGGACTGGGGTTACCTTAGACTGGTTCTTCATAAGATTGGTTTACAGCCCAGATGTGTGGCATGGATAATGGAATGTGTCACAAATGTAAATTATGTTGTGATCATCAATGGATATCCAACACATTTCTTCAAGGCTGGTCGAGGGCTTTGCCAGGGTTTCTCACTTTCCCCACTCTTATTTATCTTGACGATGGATGGGCTGAGTCTGCACATCAATAAAGAGGTGTTGGATGGATAATTTCAGGCACTGCACATGGGAAATGACATCAAAATTTCACATAGTTTCTTTGTTGATGATGTGCTTATTATGGGTATGTTAAACCTATTTGCATGGCTGATTCTATTTCATGTTTTTATTAAATTTCTAAAGCCACTAGATTACATATGAATCTACAAAATTCTATTGTTTATCATGGCATATGTGATATGGAGGCAGTTGCTTATATTAAAAGCCTATTTGGCATAGACACAGAGCAGATGATGTGTGGTATGAAATATCTTTGCCATCATATCAAACCATGTAGCTACAGGATCGTCGATTGGCAGTGTTCTGTGGATAGTTTCTATAAAAGGATTTCTGGATGGGAATTTAGATGCCTATCTCTAGGAGGCCGCATAATCCTGATACAAGATGTTCTCACACAGTTGGGGGTATACTGGGCACACATGTTTCATATCCCCTTATCTATTATAAACATTCTAAATAGTCGTCAAAATAAATTTCCTTTGGTCAAGATGTCCCACATTACTCTTCCAATGCATATCGGGGGCTGGGGGATTTTGAATCTTCACTGCTTTGGATGGTCTTTATTGATGAAAGCATTATGGAGGGGAATATTTGGTGTTGGTACTTGGGGCGAGATTATTAGATATAAATACCAAAAGGAGCATGATTTTCTGTTTTGGTATCACAAAGGATGTATAGGTATTCAGATGGGCTCGAAAATCTGGCTAAATTTCCAAAAGATAGGTAAAAAAACATTACAATACATTTCTTGGTCTATGGGGTTAGGTCACAATATTCTCATAGGTATCGATCACATTCTAAGTGCTGGAGTTGAATGCAACATATCAGAGGAGTTCATTCGGTGCTTAAATGGTTGGGGTATATACTTTTGGAGCCAAGTCTTATCCACTTGGAGGGGTCCTTGTCCTACTTGGAAAAGTGCACAAGAGTTGGGACTGGATGGGCAATTAGCACTGGAGTGGGATTGGATATGTGCCTCCATGAAACTACTTGGTATATGTCGTGAAGGGAATTGTGATCAACTTGTCTGGACGGGAAAGATGAAGACAGGGGATATCATGGTTGCCGATATATAATATAAAACCCTCTGTGGTAGGGAGGTTCTGTCTGGGGGTATTTCTATATTTTATGCTTTCTGGAAGACTAAAATTCCCATTAAAATCATCCTTTTCTTCTGCCTGGTTTACAAAAACAAAAATCTCACTTGGGAAAATCTACAAAAGAGACAGTGGCATGGACCCAGTACCTATGCAATTTGCAAAATGGCAGTGGAAAACAAAGATCCTATGTTTCCCAATTGTCTCTTCATGGTCCAAGTATGGGAAAAATTGGCAATTTATTTTGATTTCCCTTATCATCATTTTCACAACATTGTGGATTGTATGGAATGGTGGAGTACATTGAAGCTAACATGGAGGATCATTCCCCCAATATTTTTTTGGGCAATATGGAAGTGGCGGAACAAATACATATTTGAAAACTCAATTGATAACTTCATGTTGGTATATGAACGCATTGTATCATGTCACTCTATGATTACTTCACTTGATACTGGAAATAAAAAAGAAAATCACAAGCCACCAAACCCACAACTAGAGTATCCGACCAGTTTCTTCAATGGCACGGCACAAAAAAACACTTTTGGATGCGGCTTTTGGATAGCTTTATCCAAAGAACTGGAATACAAGGTTCACTGGAATGAGGGCAACGGCACAAATACCAGGGCTGAAGCAATGGCCCTCTGGGGCCTTATATGGTTCACACACTTCCTCAATATCCCTGACATCCATATTTTTGGGGACTCCAAGATTATTATTGATCGTGTCAATGGATGTGCAAAAATCAACCAACAATTGCTCCTGGGATGGCTATGGAAAATCGACAATCTATGGACACAGTTCAGTAATTCAACAATTATTCACATTGGAAGAGAACACAACCAACAAGCAAATGAAATTTCAAAGAGGGGTCTTCAAGAAAACCTAGGCGGTATGCACATTGAAATCAAAATGGGAGACAATGTACTAGATGTTGGGGAATTTCCATTTCCTGAGTAATTTTTGTGGCTTCTTTTTTGTATACTTTTGTGTATCTTTTCCTTTTTTGAATCTGCAGGCCTCAGTGTCCTCATGTATGTGATTAGTTAAAATAATGTGGAGGGTACTATGGATCACTATGTATATCCTCATTGGCTGCATCTTTGGATAACTTACAACTTTTCCATCCATAACACTATTTTTGCACCCTACTTTATATGGCTGCACTGCATATCAGCCATAATCTGATATATATATATGATGTATATAATGCTATCTTGTTTTTCTGAATGGGAAACATGCTTGCTTACCCAGATTGAAATATGTGATATTGGATATGGATGACTAAAAATGTATTTTAATCTCCTATGCAAGGAAAATTTAGGGGCTAATATTCGTCCATGGGCTAATTGTCTATACTTTTTCCAAAAAAAAGACTTGCTAATTTCCATATTTTTGTAAAAATGATTTGCCCAAATTTTATAAAATGAAATTAGTTTACCATAAAAATCGCCAAAAAATCATATATAGACTATATAAAAATATTATAAATTTGAATATTTTTACAAAAATATCTCCAAACGTTTTATAGATTTCATAGTATGGACCAATGGGATTCGCCAAGGTTTCTAAACTTTAAGATAAATTTCCATCCTTAAAATTTTCCATACTCCTATGATAATAAATTTTGCTTTTTTGTACTGAAAAAAAAACTACCCAAAAACTTCGTCTACTGCCGAACTGACAGACGGCTTCGTGTTCACCCACACTACAATCACTTCCATGGGGTTACTTAAAACCCACTTTACTTGTGCGTAAAATGTGTTCAGATCGAACTAATGGACTGAGGCAACCACCGCAATGTGATCCTGAACCTTACAGGCCGACGATTGAATTGAGTGTGTCGTTCGTTAGCACGGGCGACGTTAGGGCATACCTTATGTTGGGCCTCCTCTCTGCTTTCTGCAACTGCTCCTCGCTTATGTCTGTGGCTATCACTCGCTCGTAATATATTTGCTAATCTACAACACATGTATATCAAAATCTAACATGACCATCTTATTTTATAATTTTCTATTTACAAAATAATCTAATTAATTAAAATCCTTAAAAACATGAAAAACTTAAATTTATATTAATAATTTAATTTCTCTTCAAACGTACAAATAATAATAGTAAAATAATTTTTATAATCCTCATTTTATATAATATACCATACTTAACTTCAAAAAATTAATAATAAAAAATAAATAACTATAATATCAAATTATTAAACAAACATAAATTCGTAAACCATGAATGATACGCGAAGGAATAATAGGGAGAGGATGCAAATTCTCTCACGTATAAACCCTTGACTCAATATCAATGTCAGGTCAAGATATATCACTTTTTAAACTTTTAAAAGGTCAAACAAAACATACATATATTTATTTATTTATTGCGATTTGTTGAAAAATTGATATATCTATATCTATAATATATCTCTATATATATATAAATAATTATAATTATAATGTTACAATTAATATTAATTTAACTTTAATGTGATATAAATCATTTTTAAATTAATTTAAAAATAAATTTAATTATAATTTAAATTTACATAAAATAATAATAATAATAATATTAATCTCAAATGATATGGAAGTCATTGTATCAATGATAGAAAAATACATTCCTCACAATAAATTACATTCTAATCAATTAATAAAATATAAATTTTATATAAGGACAATAATTGACAACAAATATTTGAGTGCAATTAATCTAGATTTATCCTTAATTTAACAATAAAATATATTAAAAGAGATTAAATAAATTGCTTGAGAAATTTGAGGAAAATTAGAATTCACATGATTGCAAGAGAGATTTCGCAAGCTAAAAGCCATACATAAAAATTTCACTAATCTCTTTAACTTGGATCATATAGAGATTGAACAAGAAGCAAACTAAGCCAAATACATCACGACTCTCTTTAAGTTGGACTGTAGAGAGAATGAAAGAAACAATTTTGGAAAACTAACGCCAATCCCTAAAATTAACCGATTGTAGAGTCGAGTCATTTGATACCAAAGTTAAAGCAATTTTTCAAATTTATGCAGAAAACTAATGCCAATCTCTAAATTAACCGAATGTAGAGTCTGATCATTTGATACGAAAGTTAAAGGTTGATTTTGTTGTTTTCATTTTTTTATAATTAAAAATAGCAATTGTCCCAAAAGGTGTAAAGAGACTATAAAATAGTTAATTTGAAAAAGTTGTCTTTTAGTTTCCATAATCAAGCAAATACAACTTTAATAAGACGAAGTATTGTTGCTATAGGGGAGGGATGCCATTCCCTGTGCACCCTCCCATCCACATCACCTGTTGACGTGGAGACACCACAAGTTGTCATACGACAGGTGTCCAATGGGTCCTGCCACGCCTTGCATTGGGTGGGTGCATTAAACGTAGGAAATTTCATATTGTTTAGGGTTTCATCCACCGTGCTTTACACTTTTTATTTATTGCCTTTTGTTATTTCGTCCAGGTCTAGTGTGTGGGAAATCCGCTCTATCGGTTGATGAGCCTCATAAATGGGTAATTATATGCGCTCATTTTACTTCCTAACCCAATCAAATCAACCATTCTCTTAGCTTATTGTATGATTTTCTGGTTATCTTTATGCTTATAGGGTGAGTTGAGTTAGTTATGATGCCATGTGGTCTAACATGTATGTAATGCAGATTATTGATGGATTTCAAGGTCAAAGTCAAGGATCCAGTAGTCAAATTGCAATAATAACTCAAAGTAGACAGAGGAGAGGACTTATAGGAGGGAATCCCCCTCATTTATTACTCCTCAATTCGAATTCCCCTTCATTCAGCTCGGAGTACAAGCAGTCAAATCATGCACTAGAAGGCAACCGAGTGAGTGGAGGATGACTGATAGTTATCTCGAGTTTTGGGAGCCAGGCCTCCTTGATTTTAAGGAAGCTGTTGGTAGTTTCAGATGTATAAGTAAAGAGGCCTAGTGCCTCATTAGGGTCGGATTTTTTTTCTTGTGTAAACTCTGCTCAAATTTCGAGCTTATTATTTTGTGACAGCTTCATGTAATCTTGCTATTGTTTTGATAAGAAAGATGGAATCCTTTTTGAGCTAGCATTAAGTTACCTCAGAGGGCTAAATCTCTTGAGTTAGGACCCAATCCAAGCAGCAAGCTTCTCTTTACTTGTATTTGTATGCTTTACTACAGTTTGTAGATTATTTTGTTGTTAGATGTGTTTCCTTTATGGTTAAGAATAGGTTGTTTTTGATGACTTAGTAGCTTGCTTCCATTTATGCTTTTTGTAGCAGGTTAAGTAGTGATTAGAGAATATTCCAAAGGCTAGAAACAATACCTTGGCCTCTCTTCCTCCCTCTCAGACCATGAATTGAGGAAAAGACTCTCTTGCTGCCCCAAAAACACAGATTTTCCTCATTCCTGGGACTTCTAGTGTTTGCAGCTCTTTAGTAGGTTGATAGTCCAGTTTTTCTTTGTTGTATACCTTCTTTATCATATTCACTTCCTAATTTGCAATAGTCCTCTCTCATGTTCTCCTTTCTTACAACATTTCCCAGTGTTTCCTTCTACACATCATAGTTTAGGCCATTTTAATGCAAAACTCTGTTTTTCCTAGGATGTACTCATTTCATTTGTTACTTGATTTTCTTGGTTGATTTTCAATTTTTATGCAGCAGATCTCTTCCAACAATAGGAAAGCTTACCACCAATCACACCCTCCAACTGATCCATGCCCTATAGGTCTCCCAAACCTCACCTCAATTCTGCCCTAGTTTCCTTCATTTTCCATAGAACTTCTTCCTCTCTCCTTGAGCAAACCCAATCATCTTTCTCTCTCCTTGTGATTCATGGCATACCTTAGGCACCCTAACACCTCATTCCAACCTTCATCCACCTTTTCCACCCACTCTCTTACCCTCAAAATAGTGAAAATTGCTCTCAGCCTCCTCCTGTAGGCCTCTTGTAATTTTCTTGTGTCTTCCTATAGTTTTTCCTGTAAGATTTCTTTTGAAGGCCGAGTGTGGGAAAAACCTACAGAAGGCCACCTAAGACCTCCTAGGACCCATCCAAACAATCCTACATCCTCCCAAGCTCCAAAACCGCCCTCCAACGCCACCTATTCGCTGCCACACTCACACACAATAAATTAGATGCATGATTAAATTCACATAAAACACACATAAAAATCCAAAAATATGTTTTTTGCTTATTTACTTCTAGAAATAGCATGGTTAGATGTTGTTTACTTCCTTGAGTAGGTAATGGCATTTCTTTCATGGTTTTCATAGTGTTTTTGGAAAAAGTATAATTAGCTTGTTAGTTAGGGTTTATTAGGTTTTTCTTTACATTCTAGTCCTTCTCCTTTCTGCAGTTAGAATAGCATATGTAGAGTAATCTTTCTTTCCTTTCATCACACATAGAGCTTCTTCTGAAATCTATAGAAGTTGGCTTGAGCTCCTAGTGATCTTGCGCCGACTGACCAAGTGACAACCTGTAGTGAGAATTAGTACTTGTGCATATAGCATTGACGCTTCCAAGTTTGTTACGAACTACCGGGTTGATAAAAGTAAAGTTGGCAACCCAGGAGTTGCAGCATTCTTGCTGCAATACTGAATCTCACCACTTTTTGGTGTCGTTGCAGTGGAAGCATCAAAGTATTTTGTGATTACTGCTTTCTTATATTTCCTATTGTGACATTCTGCTAATAGTTTATTTCAGCAAAAGTAGACTAGTCATTTATTTTCTTTCATATTTGCATTTCCTTGCTTTCCTTTTCAATTCTGAAAATCTCAATTCAGCAAGTTCATTTTAGCTCGTTGCAATTTGTTTAGTTCAATCAAAATTTCAGTTTCTACAAGTACTTTCAGTGTGGGAAAAAAGAAAAAAACCAACCAAAAATATTTCCTTTCATGCCTGGTAGGAGTAGAGATAGCTCAGGAAAAGTTTTGCCCAACACCCCCATTGCTTCATTCAGCCAACCTTCTCTCTTCTTCTGTGGTTGCAATCAAGAATAACCCTTAGGTGAACAACCAGACATATTTGAAGAACCTGTAGGGGAAGAAGAAGAGGAAGAAAACATTTGTCCGAAGCCAATGGCTGAAAACTGAAATGCTAGGGGAAATGGAGAAAGAATAGATGGTACCTTTCCCATTCAAGAGATCAGTGGGGACACCAAAATGAAAAATGTAAGTCTGTCAACAGTACCTCACTTCCATGGTATGACTACAGAGGATCTTGACACCTTCTTGTTTGAGTTTGCTATCATCTGTTGAACTTATGACTATGCAGAAGATGAACAAAAGTTGAAATTGTTCCTTCTACTCTCAAGAACGCAGCATTGCACTGGTTCATGGGATTACCTAGAAATAAAATCACAACTTGGGCTTAGATGCAGCAAGCCTTTAACAACAAGTATTGAGACTATTGTAGGTCAAAAGATACTAAAGAAGAAATCTTCTGAATGACCATGGGAAGCGACGAGTCCTTGGAAGACTATGAAGAGAGGTTCCAACTCAGTTACAAAAGGGCCAGATGTACACTTGACCCTAAGTCTCTGAAGTTAGTCCTGCTTAGGGGAATCCGGGAAGACCTTTTAGACACCCTCCATCTATTAGCTGGGGGAGACATCTACCAACTATCCTATGAGGACATAAAGATTGTTTTTAGAAACCATTCTAGAGCAGCTAGAAAGAAATATAGGGGGAGTCAACCCATAGCCAGTACCTCTTCTTCCAATTCATCCATTAAAGGTGAAATTGGAAGCATTCTGGAAGACTTCAAGAGTGAGATGTTGCAGACTCTTGCCATGCAAATGGATACCTTACATATCAAAATAAAACAAGAGGAAGTAGAGAGGGCTTTGGCCATTTTTTTCCCTAGATGCACCAGGAGACATCCTAGAAATGAATGCCCATTAAACTCTATCAAGGTTTGTTCAGTCTGTGAAGAAGATCATTCTACATATAAGTGCCCTTCATTGCCCAGACTTAAAGCTATATACCAAGGGGCTGAATGAGTTAGTGAATAGATCTATTACCTAAACCAAAGGAGGCCGCATGGACCTAGACCATACTAGCAGGGGATGCAAGGGACATCTCAGGCATACTACAACCCCAACTAAGTCACCTCCATACCTTCTTGGGCCCCCCCTGCTCATCCTTCCTGGTCCATGCCTCCTCCTTGGTCCTTCACATCTCAATATCATGGCCAACTAGCCACTCATTCATTTCAACCCTATGCTTAGCCGCAACCTCAGTGGAATGCATCTCATTAGGGGTGGAGGCCCCAATATAACTCTCTTCCCTCTCTTCTTCCTCCACCACTTGTCCAACCACAACCGTTACCTTCTGCTCCACCAAGGCAACCCCAAATGCCTGCCCAACTGTTATCCGGGAATAGTGTCCACTCAGATGCTGCTATTCCCACTAAGATGGGTGGCTATATTAGAAACAAACAATCAAAGTCTATTGTTGTTTCCTTTTATGAAAATAGACGAGAGGAGGACCAAGAAGACCAACCTAAGTCTTGCTCTTGATTTCCTCTCCTTCTCGATAGAGCTTCACCACTTCTTCTGTCTTCCCAGCTTCAAAAGAACCTGTGGAATCACAACAACATATTACTCTCCAAGAAACAAAGATCTAAATACATAAATAATACAGGATCATATGTGTATTAACCATATACATGCATATATAAACAAGTACACAAGAATATGGAAGGAAACAAGAATAGCTTTATTCAGATCAAAAGTAGCAAGAGGATTACAACCATGTGCTCTGACCCAGCATCATCCTCCAGCTAAGAAGCCCTTCTTCACCTCAAGCAAAGCTAGATCACCCAACACTGTGAATGTACACCAGAAAACCAGCAACACTTCTCTATAAGATACAAAATTCCAGCCTCTGGATCTCTGTGATGAGGGATCCATATATAGATGATTACAGAGAGGTGAGTCATCTTTTGGGATCTTGATTAGTGTCTTCTCTCTGATAGTTCCTGCTTCCACTTGGAGAATGATGATCTCTTACTCATCCCTGGTCGAAAATAGAGAGGCAAGTGTCAGAGAGGAAGCTTCTGGAAGATTCCATGATCTTCCACCTCACATTTTTCTCCCTGCCATTTGTCCATTCATGACCATCGCACCCTACAGAGGAGAAAATCAGTATGCATCACACCTTGTACACTGGGAAGGTGATATGCATCGCACCCTCTGCACTGGGGTTTCAGTATGGTCCAGTTTTGACCATTTATGAGCAGTTTTCAGTGGAGAACTTCTAGGAGATGATGTAATCAGTTGACCTTGTTCCTTTAGGCAGTGAAGCAACACTTTTAGGGACTTAGGAGCCCTCAGTTTATGGACATCTATGATTGGGGTTGAAGTGCCCAAAAATGTCTATAACAGTTGCCCCCTAAAGCATGAGGTCGTTAATCTTTTTGATGTCGGGTGAAATGCTTTACTATGAGGATCCGATGTTTTTTCGAGCTAGGAGGCGACCTGTAATAAGATACAATACAATACATTATTTTGACAACATTTTTTCATGATCTAGCTGAGGCGGGCATTCCCATGCTCAGCTTGATAAATTCATTTTCATGTACATAGGACAGACAATCGTCTGTGTGGAAAACTGATGATTTGGACTCATCATCCTTTGATTTGGATGATCATCTGTTCGGCAATGTTGTACACTTGATGTCTTTATATTCCTAAATATATCGCAGCCTGGATGGATGAAACTAGATCCCGGGTCTTCAAAACTCATTCAATCTTCACTTGGAGTACAAGCCGATCCATGTGAAAAAAGTTCTGGAGTCGAACATGGAAAGACATCGCCTGATTAGCAGCCAATGATGTAAGTTGTTAACAGGCGTGAGAGGAATCACCAATAATGACAATGACCCTCAAGGTACTACAGTACAATTCACGTGGTGTG
>APFE031292371.1:7394-21154 GCA_000404065.3 Pinus taeda
ATATATATATATATCGTGTGGCGCACTGAGGCGCTCAAAAAATAAGTGTACATGTCTGAATAGAGTTTGTGTTCTCCGTACATCTGAGACACATGTCTCTCAAAAAATATGTAGAAAATAAAGCCTAGGAGTCTAATCACGGTGGTGCTCATGATAGCACATCACCGCGCGCACCAATCGTCTCAGCAGGCGATGGACGCGAGTCGGCACCCCCACTGTGTGCCTCTGCTATGCAAAAGGTACGTCCGCCAATCTGGCATAACCTAGAATCCCTTGGGTGAGCCCCTTGAGATTTTGTATTAGCTCCTCCCCCACGGTACCCCCTGCCTGAGGGTCGGCTGTAGGTTGGCCCCTTCGCGTTGTAGGAGACAGGCCGGCTGGTCGCTCTGGGCCCACATCTGCATATACATACAATCGTCATCAGAACAGGCATGTATTAAAAAGACAAAAAAATGAAAATACATAAAATATCAAAACAAGGATTTCATACCTAACTCCTCCTCCCATTCCTCTCCCTCTGGCAATGGAAGGTCTGGGTCCCCCATGAAACTGGTTCCCGCGTACGGCCAATCCTGTATCATGATCATCTGTTCAATGCTTCCCAACGAGCCATCCTAGGCTCTCGTGGCAATGGATCCGCCACTACAGCTCTCTGGATCTGGAAAAGTGGTAATCGCTCCAAGAAGAATGATACCACAATCGAGCCATATGCGAACTGTTTCACATCTGCACGCTTACAATGTGTGAGATGCCTTTTGATATTAGTAGTCACAGCTGTAGCCCAATAAAAAATGGTGGGGCTGAGACATTCTGTCGCGAGTATCAGATGGTTCTTGCTCACCTCATGGGGCGCTTGTACCCCAGCTGCACGTGTGATGGTGAATAAAATCACCTTCAGTGTCAAGTCCTGGATGGTGTTGATAGCCACCTTAGCACTATCTCTCCCAAATTGTGCTTCTGGGCATACTCGGGCTTTTAATTCGCCTACCTTCTCTCCAGAAGGTCTATTGCCAGTAAAAATGGGAATTTCCCCTCTCCGTGACAACCCGGTGATGAAATATACATCGGATACCTCAAGCTCTAAGGTCTGGTTCCGTAGACGAAATACTTGGTCGTCCACATCCCAAGCATCAATTATGAACTGTAGCAACTCAGGTTGAGACCGCATGTATGATGTAAGGAAGAACTTTTTGAGGCCGCAATCCCTCAAAGCATTCATGCACCCCTCATCCTCAATCGCCAAGGCGTCCACGGCATCATGTTCTCTTTCTTTCCATTCTAACACCATTTTGGCTTGTTTCCTGCACCCACAAGGACAAATAAACCATTATTAGAACATTGGTAAATTTATGAACCAGGAAAAATTCAAATGCAACGGGTAAATCCATGGGAAAATTTGAGTTGTGCGATTAGCGCGACTGTTTTTAAAACAGTCGCGCTAATGGCGTGGCCCCCTTGGGTAATTTACCCCATTAGCGCGGGTCCGTGCCGAATACCCGCGCCAATGGGGCAAAGCCCTAAATTTGAAAATCCTCCTTGCAGAGGCTCAATCAGGAATAAAATGCATAAAAAAATGGTATAGAAATGGAGCTAAGGGAAGCGCCTCTTACCTGGAGCCGACGAGATCGTGAATGGTTGCACGGATTGGCTGTATTCACCGCCTGAAATTTGCTTCCCAAACAGACCACTCTCACTCTTCAAGAGGTAAAAAGTAAAAGTAATTCTATTTTTTACATTTTCACCATATTTATAGACTTTTTAACTCATTTTTGGGTTTAGAAAGGTTATTTTTGAATATTTTAATATATTTTTGGTCGAAAATGTGTTTTACGTTTGCTTCTTGTGCAACGACAGGTCTTTTACGCAGCTTCAATGGTGGAACGAGTTGTATTTTATACTTTTTCAGACTCGGTAAATACACGAAAAAGTCACTATGGAGGCATCTTTCAGCTCTTTTCTGACTCGCTAAACATGAAAAGATTGCCGAGTTGTTCCTCTTGACTCGTTAAACATAAATAAGAGGCGGTCGTCTTTAAACTCTTTTCTGACCGTATAAAGAATGAAAAGATCGTCGGGCCTTTTTCGTTTCAGGTTCGTTAATGGGAGCGAAACGACGTGATATCGATCACTTTTTTATTTTTTCGGGTCGGTGTCACTATTCACGAAAAGTACTCCTCGGTCGTAATGGCCGGGCGGTTCTTTCGAGCTTAGTTTTATACTTTTTTGGGCTCGCGAGACACAACTTTACGAAAAAGGACACCCCTGGAGTTTTCTTTTTGTTGTCTTTTCAAACTCTCTAAACATGGAAAGATGTCGAGTTTTTCCTTTGTTAGACTCGTTAAAACCTTAATGACATTGGATTTTGTCGCAATGACACCATTCAAGAATATGCTATCCCCATCAAGCTTGCCATCCAAAAATAATCAAGGTACTCACCAGAAATGGTGGAGCAATAAAGGAATCATAATCGTCGTCATCGCCTGTATGTCGCTCTTGAACATGGCACTTGTTTGCATTCGTGTCTGGGTGGGGACATCTCATCTTGTTTCACACTTGCCTCCATGGGTTTGGGTTATCCTATTTGACCATTCATCTGCTCATTGTCTTGTCATCATGACCCCTGATCATTTGATGTCAAATACTGCCAAATCCGTTGTTGTGCCGCCGATATGTTCAAGAGAAGTTGACCTCTGGAGAATACTCAACCTCCCTCCGATATCTCACACAAAACATGTTATCCTTCTTTGTCTCGTGTCGATGATGTGGGAATCATTATGGCCCACCTTTGATCAAGATTACTTCCTGTCGACTTTAGCTCATTATCCAGGAAGATGACCTAGAGACTCCCTTCTGGTACCTTGGAACCTGCATGCCTCCATGGCAGGTTCTTCATGTTCGAAAAGAGGTTTTCACCATTGGCCTCCGATCGAATGATTCTACGGGTGTTCGACACCAGCTCATTGATTCACACATTGTGGATTGTACCTATAGTACCTTGAGGACCATCATCATTATTGGTGGTCCCTCTCGCGTCTGTTAACAGTTTTCATCATTGACTGGTAATCAGATGATGTTCATGCATGTTCGACTTCGACTCCTGTATTCACATGCCTGAACTTGTATTGTGTTCGGATCGAGTTGGAGCGCAAGACCCCGGATTGTGCATATTGAAATCCGGGCTGCATTTTGTGGATTATTGTAATCATTACATGACTCATTTATTGGATGGCTGTGACCATACCTGAGTCCATTTATTGATCCTCATTGGATGGCTGCGTCCATACCTGGGATCCAGTTTTTGTACATACTCAGTTATGGATGGCTATGCCCATACCATATATATCATGTACTTGAGATATCAGTTGTACTTCTTTTCGCAGGTTCTCCGGCGGTAGTGTTTCAGTCACACATGTTCTTGTAAAGCATTTCACCCCTCTCTCTCTCGGGCCTCATGCTTTAGGGGGCATCTGTTACACAGTAATTTAAGCTCTTTTCTGACTCGTAAAATATGAAAAGATTACCGAGTATTTTTTCCCTTTTTGACTCGTTAAAGAGAATAAAAATGGAGGTCTTCGTTTAGCTCTTTTCTGACCATTTAAAGATGAAAATATTGTCGAGTTATTCCTCTTGACTCGTTAAATGTAAATAAGAGGTGGTCGTCTTTAAACCCTTTTCCGATCGTGTAAAAACGAAAAGATTGTCGGACCCTTGTCGTTTCCGGTTCATTAATGGTCATGAAGCGACGTGGTTTTGATCGCTTTTTTACTTTTTCAGATCAGAATCACTACTCATGAAAAGTACTCCTCGATCGTAATGATCGGGCGGTTCTTTCGAGCATAGTTCCTGATCTTGTGTCCAGCTCGTTGAAAAATGAAACAAGGGTTATGAGGATAGTTCTTTTATTGTGTCAATCTCATTAAAAAATGAAACAACTCCCTTTCCAAGTCGAGTCTTTTGATTAAGATCTCGTAAAATACAAGTCGAGTCTTCCCAAAATCTCGAGAGTGAACCTTCATTACATCCACTTTGTTGAATGCAATGAAGCGTGGGGGGCATGTACGTCATTTTGCATCATTATGCTGGGGGCATGTGAGCTTATAACAAGCATAATTTTTTGTTTCAAGCTTGTGTAAACATGAAACCAAATCCAAGCAGAGTTCTCTATGGTTCAAGCTTGTGTAAAAATGAACCCATACCCGAGTCACCTTTAAGCTCTTTTCTAACTCGTAAAATATGAAAAGATTGTCGAGTATTTTTTCCTTTTTTGACTCGTTAAAGAGAATAAAAATGGAAGTCTTCTTTCAGCTCTTTTCTGACCGTTTAAAGATGAAAAGATTGCCGGGTTGGCCCTCTCGACTCGTTAAATTTAAATGAGAGGCGGTTGTCTTTAAACCCTTTTCCGACCGTGTAAAAACAAAAATATTATCGGACCTTTGTCGTTTCAGGTTCGTTAATGGTTACAAAACGACGTGATATCGATCACTTTTTTACTTTTTCGGATCGATGTCACTATTTATGAAAACTACTCCTTGGTCGTAATGATCGGGCGGTTCTTTCGAGCATGGTTTTATACTTTTTCGGGCTCGAGAGACACAACTTTACGAAAAAGGACACCCCTGGAGTTTTCTTTTCACTGTCTTTTCAAACTCTCTAAACATGAAAAGACGCCGAGTTCTTCCTTTGTCAGACTCGTTAAAAATTAATGACATCGGATTCCGTCAAAATGACGCCTTTCAAGCATATGCTATCCCCGTCAATCTTGTCATCCAAAAATAACTGGGGTACTCGCCAGAAATGGTGGGGGAATAAAGGAATCATAATCGTGGTCATCGGCAGTATGTCGCTCTTGAACATGGCATTGTTTGCATTCATGTCTGGGTGGGGACATCTCATCTCATTTCACATTTGCCTCCATGGGTTTGGGTGATCCTATTTGACCATTCATCTGCTCATCTTCTTGTCATCATGACCCCTGATCATTTGACCTCAAATACTGCCAAATCTGTCGTTGTGCCGCCGATATGTTCAAGAGAAGTTGGCCTCTACAAGAATACTCAACCTCCCTCCGATATCTCACACAAAACATATTGTCTCTTTCCGTCTCGTTTCGATGATGTGGGAAACATTATGGCCCACCTTCGATCAAGATCACTTCCTGTCAACTTCAGCCCATTATCCAGGAAGGTGATCTAGAGACTCCCTTCGGGTACCTTGGAGCCTACATGCCTCAATGGCAGGTTCTTCGTGTTCGACGCGAGGTTTTCCTCATTGGCCTCCGATCGGATGATTCTACGGGTGTTCGACACTGGCTCATTGATTCACACGCCGTGGATTGTACCTATAGTACCTTGAGGACCATCGTCATTATTGGTGGCGCTTCTCGCGTCTTTTAACAGTTTTCATCATTGACTGGTAATCAGACGATGTTCATGCATGTTCGACTTTGACTCTTGTATTCACATGCTTGAACTTGTACTATTTTCGGGTCGAGTTGGAGCGCAAGACCCCGGATTGTGCATGTTTTACATCCGGGTTGCATTTTGTGGATTATTGTAATCATTACATGACTCATTCATTGGATGGCTGCGACCATACCTGAGTCCATTCATAGATCCTCATCGGATGGCTGCATCCATGCCTGGGATCCAGTTTTATACTCTATTAGGGATGGCTGCGCCCATACCACATATATATCATGTACTTGAGATATCAGTTGTACTCCTTTTCGCAAGTTCTCCGGCGGCAGTGTTTCAGTCACACATGTTCTTGTAAAGCACTTCACCCCTCTCTCTCTCGGGCTTCATGCTTTAGGGGGCATCTGTTACACAGTAATTTGTCACCATTTGTCACCGTCTCTGTTACCCCTCTCCCGCATCTTGGAGGACCCATTCCGGGACTTGTGAGAAGTGACAAGACTTGAAACCGCTTGCATTATTCACCTCTAAACATGAGCTTTATATGCCCTTAAGACATCTCCTGCTCATTGCCCTTAAAAACAACCCTTTTTGCATTAGCGCTGGTTCCCTGTGTTATGCCTGTGCCAATGGGGAACATCCTATTGAAAGGGCGCGCCATTAGCACTCTGTCCCAGAGTCGCAATTGCGCCAACCATTTTGGGCAAAGTTTTCAACTAATCAAACCTCCAAAGGTTCTGTCCAACTCATTCACCAAACTGATTCCAAGTTGAGTGAGGATGGTTTGGCTTTGAATCTCCTTGGATGGAAAGTAGTTTGCCACCATTCCATGGAAGTTTAAGTGATGAAACCAAATCCATTATTGTGGGGGATTGACCTTATCTCTTCCTTTTCCTCTATAAAATCTTGTTCCCATGACTTGAGCAAGCTAGTTCTAGTTCGGAGAGTTCTGACTCTTGTGGCAATACTTGTGCTGAAAGGAAGATATCAAAAGATTGGAGTAGCAAGAAGCCTTCTTTGTATCCATAAGGCTTTACCTAAGTAAGGAGACTTTGTCACTAAAGAGAGAGAGAGCTTGTCCCTCACCCCTTCAAGCTTTTGCAAGACTTGTGTAGCTGAGCACCCATCCAAAGGAGGACTTGACATCAGGACGCTGGTTGTATTCTTCTTTGTTGATTATTAATAATAGATGACTATCATTATGGTTCCATTCTCGTTGTACTTGTAATGGTTGATGTTAAATTATATCCTTCCTGACTGATGTATAATTGCATATATTAGATTTCACGCTTGTGTTTGTGTTGTTCTCTTTGTGTGCATGTGTCCATTCACGTGGATAGTGGAGGATTGTGACCGGCTAAGGCAAAGGAACATGGGCGACATCTCTTCTACAAACGGAAGCGTTGGATCTCAAGTAGGTCTTCATCACCTACCTTGTATTTGCAATTAGGAACTTGTGTGATAGCATTGTTTGATTGTTGCTAGACCCGTTCTGGGCTAGTAGGGATCGCCTCTATCCGTAGAGGGGATTTACCCCTTCAATAGGGTGGGACACCCCAACCACATCCATCTCAAAGATCCACTCCCACTCAACTACCTATACCACCATTCCGAAACCTACACAAAGAAGTAGCTCATCCCACTTACAATAATGAGGTACAACACTTCTTAACATATCCTCTTGCTCTCAATGGTATTCATGTTAGCTCAAGAAGAGTATTGCAAAAGATAGATTCTCTTGATTCCATTGAAGGATAATGTGCAGAAAAAGAAAACTTAAATGCGAAGACCAAAGAATCATGGGATGCACTTGATGAAGAGCATACATCATAATCAAAGATTGAGAAAGTTCCCTCATGTTTACCATAAGATCTTCCATGTGTTCAAGAGAATAATCTGCAAAAAGAGGAAGATTTGAATGTCATGGTAGAAGAAGACATGAAGAATGATCCATATGAACAAGCAAACCAAGCACATCAAATATATATTGAGGTTTGATTCCAAAAAATTAACAAGATGGAGCATCACTCTCTTCTTCATATGTGCTTGATATTGTCAAAGTCAAAGTATTTGGTCTCTGAAATTTAGGTACGTATCAAAGCATATATTTCATGCCTACACATTAGTTTATCTATCAACTTGATGTGCCCATTGGAAGTATTCCTATACTTGAAAGATTTTTTTTTTTCAAGTAGAGTAGGATAGAAAAAATAAAAATAAAAAGTAAAAAAATAAGAGGAAAATATAAAATCTCGGGTGAAAACATCATTTGAGGCACCTGAGATTGGCTCATTGATTTAAAACCTCCATGAGGTGGTCAATGGGTTGGAAAAAAGAGAAGAAAGAGAAAAAGAAAAGATCCTAGGTGAAAACATCCTTTGGGGCGCCTAGGCAAACCTACAGTTAGTTGAAAACCTCATTGAGGAAGCTAGTATGCCTAAAGAAAAAAACGAAAGTTTTTTTTTTTTTCTACATGTATCTCTCTCTGATGAATGTAGGTGCTCTTCAACCTTTGCAAGCAACAAAAACAAGATAGAACCAAAAGAAAAAGTCTAGTCAAATGAAGTCAAACTTGGGCTTTCTCCTCCTTTTCCCAGATGCTCCAATAGGACCACAACCATGTCAATCCATCACCCTCATCCATTTACAACATCCATCCATAATTTCCAAGCATTTCTCATGCATTTTCCTTGCTTTCCTAAAATGCTATAAGAGGGCTCTTTTTTGCTACAAGAGGCCAAAATACATAGAGAAAAAAATCGTTTTTATCATATCTTGAAAACTGTGCATCCATTGGTCGAGTTCTTTCATGGGGAGATGAATATGGATGATGGTAACAACCTCAAGCGGTTTCAGAAAATTCCAGTGCACACTTTTAGAGAAATTGACCTCCATCACCTACAACCATTTTTATTTGTTCTCAAGATTAATGCATCCATTGGCCAAGATTTGTTTATGGGGAGGTTCACAAGGATGATGAAAACATGCTCAAATTATTTTAGGTCAATCCAATATACCATTTGGGGATATGGATAAAACAAGTTCACTACATGAGGCTATCTTGAAATGTTACAGGAAGGGCCATAATTGCTACAGGAGGCAGATTCGATTGGACGAAGGGGTAAAAAGGCCATTTATTCTTTAGAGAAGGTTGAGAGAGGTCCCCCAACACCTCTTCCATCATCCATACACTCCATCTAGCTAAAATTTATCTTCAAATTCCACTCTTCTTTACATGAAAACAATCAGAAAAATATTTTTCATCAACGTTTCCACCATCTACACAACCTCTTGATGATTTTAACCCTGTCCTTATACCTCCTATGAATTTCCATCAATCCCACATGTAGTAACAAGGTCTCGAAGATGAATTAAGTGACTGTTACAGGAAGATGATTCCTCCTGTAGCAAACTATGTAGTTCCATTAGAACTCAACATCAATTATTTTTTCACTCACATAGCAGAAGACCTAGCCACCTTGAGCATCATGAAGCCATTTCTAAAGTTGAGAAGGGGCACACCCTCCTTAGGAAGTAGTCCAACCACTCCACCAACAATAGATTTGACATTGGAAAGAAACTCACACACAACAACCTTATTAGTCAAAGAATCATCAAGCTATGAAGACTTGTGTAGAAGCAAACAAAGGAAATTATCACCTCCAGAGAAGCATGGATCTCAACAACTCAACAACAATATGCATGCCTCTCTAGCAACCATTAGGTAGGTACATGTATGAAATACTCTTCACTTCTTCTCTTAAGCGTATTATATCTAGAAATTTGTTGTCAATGCATGAGAGATGAGGTTTTATAAGCTAAGGATGGGTCAATGTTTTGGGTGGAGGCACCCTAGGGCTTTGGGTTAGAACCCCAATAAAGTAGAAGCAAACTACAACAAGAAATCTGATACAGCTCAGGAAAGATGCTTATATTATCAAACTACATAAGAGTGACCGTAACCAGATTTCCTTCATTCAAGTAGGTCCTTCAGGGTTCAAAGCCTCTGCAACTCCCGATGTTCTTAAAACTTGAAAATCATTCAATTCGAACATACATAGTAGTATAGAAGTAAAGCATATTCATGAATTGACTTTATATCATATAAATAAATGATTTATCATACATCAAAATGGCATTCATATATGAATTAAAACATAATCTGATGCATAAACATAGTTAATTTTGGAAAAAAGGCAACATTTCTTTTGTTGCAGTAAGCTATAAATAACATGGAGAGAATTAACCCGAGTCTTTCTCTGGCTCCAAGCGGAACCGTCCTCTGGATTCATCCTATCCCCAACCTTCAACAATCTTCTTCCATCACCAACACCATGATAACTCAAGCAAAAGGAAGGATATCTATAATCAAGGAAACAAGGGTTTCTTGAAGCTTGGGGAAGTGCATGAGGCACAGGGATTCATCAGAATCAGTCAGGGATAATCTCAGTATAATAAATCTATCTCTTCTCCTCCTTAAGGCCTTCCCATAGAGGTCTATTTATACCTCTCCCAATTATTTTTTTAGTTGGGAAACAGTTGGGCCACGGGCAATAGGAGGTAATCAATAGGTAAAACCCGTGAACTTTGCCCATAATTAAGGAATTTTTTTTTTAATACATATATGCGAGTTAGGTATTGACTGACCCACATGTATACGCTTTTAGCTAAAGGAAAAGTAGCGTACAGGGAATAAAACACAGTTTTTTATATATTTGGACCAAGTATGGAAGGAGGGGTTGCCCTAGGCCATAAGCAATGCAACACATATACCAAGAGTGGTAAACGGTGCTATAACAGTGAACAGTCTTGGCCACCCTCGAGTTAAGTGAAACTAACTCCCTCACTCATGCAATGTGTAAAATAAAAATTAGGAAGGGTTATGCTCAGGAGGAGTGGGGAGAATGGTTAAAAGAGGAAATTTGTGCATAGGCCAAGCCACCAAAGCACTCTGAGCCACTACCAAAAAAGGGAACAAAAGTACGAGGCTCAAATTCACTAACACACTTACTTATTCCCAAGAAACAGTTGGAGAAACCCATCAAGATACAAAAGGACGAGCTAGATATTATCAGATATTGCCTAGGGTGCCACTGATATGCTTTGAATAGTGTTTGTAGGTGCTACAGGAAGAGCTACAGGAGGAGCTACAAGAGGATCTGAATTGTTAGAAGAGGATCTGCATTGCTATAGGAGGCCCAAAAGGAAGCTACAAGAGAGAATTGAAGGGAGTAATGGAGCTAGAATTACCCAAAGTTGTCCCCAAACCCTCATGCACATGACAGAGTTATATTGAAAGGAGTAAGTGAATTTCTCCCTCTTTAATTTCCATATATCTGCATGGAGAATTCTTTTTAAATTAAGCACCATGTAGCAAACAATTTTGCAGTAGTTCCCTTTGGAAATTGTTATATGTGAAGGCAAGATAGGGATAAAGGAAAGTTCGTTTTGATAAAAATTATTATCATCATTCTCCCTCTCAAATAAAAAATAAAATTTGACATTGTCTCTACAACCAAGACTGCTCTAAAGCAAAGATTAAAACCCCGAGAAGGAGAAACAGGAGAAATGGGGGGAGGTTTCAGCCAAAGGGGAAGTAACTTTGGACATCCATGAAAAGGCCAATCACTAGAGAAGTGCAAGTTAAGCAGATCAAAGCAAATGCTACAAGAGAAAATAGCGTTGCTACTGGAAAAACAGGGCTCTTATAGGAGATAATTCTACCTACTACAGGATTGTCCCAAGAGGAAAAAATGGGCCCTATCTTGAGAAATATTGGCCACAAAATTTGAAGGATTTTGCAAGGAAGGGGTAAGTACTTGATATATCACCTCTTACAAACAAAAAGTCTATGAATTTTTGCAAAATTCCTCCATTAAACATCCTGTAGCAGAACCATAAAAAAATTTGAAGTGTGGAGTTTTCTTGTGAGGATGAGCATTATGATGGGAGAATAAACTTGTTTTGAAATTGGCATACCATTCTTCACCTCACTTATCTATAGGAAGCACTTGTCCTTGTTATAGCTCCAAATCTCACTATTATGGTTTGTGATGCTGCACTCATGGCCTAGGGCAACCCTTCCTTCCAGACCTGGTCCAAAATATAAAAAACAATGTTTTATTCCCTGTACGCGACATTGCCCTGAGTTAAACGCGTGTATACGCGGGTTCATATATACCCAACCGGCGTATATGTATTAAAACACTTAAAAATATAAAACTCCTTATTTTCGGGCAGAGATCGCGGGTTTTACTTGCTAATCACCTGTTAGTGCCCGTGGCCTCAACTGTTCCCAACCAATTCCTAACTAAAAAACTACTTTGGAATTGGTATAAAAAGACACCAAAGGGAAGGCCTAAGGGAGGAGAGAATATAGAGCAAGGTTATTATACTGAGTTTTCCCCCTGATCAGGTCTGAAGACCCTTGTGCCTTCTGCACTTCCCCCATTTTGTACAAGAAACCCTTGTTTCCTTGTGATTGGAGTTCATCCCTTAGTTATGACATCTTGGAGTGAGTATTGGAAGGAGACCTATTAGAGGCTTGAGGCGGGACGGATCCAGAAGGAGGTTGAGCTTTGAGCCTGCAAAAGTGGTTCAGGTGATATTGTTCTTTTTTGTACTATTCTATTTGTCTAATAAAGAAACACGTCTTGATTCCCGATATGCTTCTTGTTTATGTTTATGATGTTCATGTTTGAATTTCATGCATGAATGGTTGTTTAAAGTTCATACCTAACTTCCTTCTTTTATAACATAAAGATGATTTTTATATAAATGTTTGTCCATATACTGCTGCACTCTTTGGAATTGTTTGTTTTGCAGGGCAAAGGAGCAAAAGGGACGTGAAGAAGGGTTTGGACCCTTGAGGAACTACTCGAACGTAGGACCTGAGGTATGTCCTTCTTACTTTAGAATTAGCTTTTGCTAGCATAATGGCTGTGTGTATGCATGTTTCTTTCTTTAGACAACTTTCAGTCTACTAGGGTTCCACCCAAAAGCCCTAGGGGATAAAATCCCTCAACAGAATTGGCAACTCCACTGGGGACAACACTCTTGTTGTTCCTAGTTTGGGTGTTTGTCAAGCCTATCAGGGCTCAGTTGCTTGCTGGTTTATTGTTACTATCTGATCTATTCTTTATTTCTGAGTGTTACGAGTTTCTAGAGTTTGTTTTTTATTTTTCCTGAAATATTATATATACGCTGTTTCATTTAGTTACAGAAGCGTATAAACGCTTGTTCTCTGAAGTGAACCCACGTATACGCAAGTTTCCTCAGAAATAGTCGCGTATACACGCCGTCTGCACTAAGTACACTCGCGTATATCTGGAAACTTTCAGGATTTATAAATTTTTTGTCTCTGAAGTTTGTCTGGTGCTTTCAGTCAGTGTTGAACAATCATTTTTGTGAGTATCATTTCTCTGTGTTACAGCAAGCATCCTTACTCTGATTTCTCTCTAATTATAAGGATTTTTGGTCTTGTTTTGTGTTCGCAAGTGTCATCATCTTTTTGCTAAAAACACACAAGATTTCTTGGTTGAAATCTTGGCTGCTCTGAGTTATCAGAGCAGAAATATTGTTATCAATCTTTGTGTTCAACTTTTCTTTTTGGTGGCTTTTTGTTTGCTTAACGAAATCGATTTTTATGACCATTTACTTCTTTGTTTCGTCAAAGTTGTCATTTGAGACTTTCTTGAAACTGTCTTTTTGATCTTTTTTGGTCTTTGTTACCAAAGATTTCCTTGCTGCCTTCGATTGTTAAAAAGCCTTTTTAAAGCACATTTGTTTTTTGTTGAGTTTTCATCCTTTGTAAGGTGTCAGCTTGCAAAAAGTGTTTCTTGCTTGTTGTTTCAATCGCAAAGTGTCAGTTTTGTTGAGAGCGTTTTCAAAAAAAACTTTTTTGTTGCTACTTTGAAGTGAACTTTTTGAAAAGTTTTTGTTTTGCTTTCTTGAATTTGCTTTTCATTTAGTTTCCTTTTGGTGAATGAAAGTGTTTTTTGTTATCTTGAGTTTTTCTTTTAGTATTTAGACAAATTCTAGTATCTTATATTCCATCTAAATATAGTAAGTGGCAAAAGAAAATTTGATAAACAAAACATATTTCATTTCTTGTTAGAGTAGTTTTCAATCTTGCATCAAGCATTTAGTGTTGCATTAGGATAGATTTGCATCTCTTTAGGCATAAAATAATTTTGTTAACTTTTGAGTGTGAAGTGTGAATGAAAAGAAAAGAAAAGAAAAGAAAAGTTTGTTTCATTAGAAGTTTCCTTCCGAACCCTGTAGAGATTACTTTTCATCGAAAAACAATGACAAAGTGCATATGCATATAGTTAAGTTTTATTAATT
>APFE031292372.1:837-12409 GCA_000404065.3 Pinus taeda
TTTTTCATTATGTTCCTTTCAATGTTACAATACATATTTATACATGCCGAAGCATCCAATACAATGGACCGAAAACCATCGCGTCCAAAACCATGGACCGAAAACCATCGTGTCCAAAAAACATGTACAAAAATCATGCACAAAACCTTAGGTGGGTTTGCCCAACCTAACATAGGGTCCAAAACCAAAATTTTCCGGGGCACTGCCGCGGACCCCATAAAGTGGGGTTACGGGTACCCCTCAAACCCCTTGTTAACTATGTGGAAAGAATATAACACAACCCAACATTGCCCAGTTCTCTATCTGAAGATGTATTTGATTTCCTCCTTTCAAGCCCCCCTTCATTTCGCTTCACTGCCTCCTGCAGGGTTTCCTCATGGGCATATGGATTAACATTGTTTTTGTCTTCCTCATCCCCATCTAGACCAAAGTCTTCAGGACGAAGAGATTCTGCATTTTTTCTTTGCAGTTTTAGTACCTCAGCCTCTTGAATTGTCGGTCGCTCATCATCACTAGATTGGATCTCATAATTGATATTATCAGCACTAGAATTCAGGTTTTTCCCTTGCCCCATGCTGCTTTCATTTCTTCCTCCTATTCATTAGCTTTTTCTTCCATTAGCTATGCATCCTCATTTAATCCCTTTCTCTATCCCTATATCTTCTTCCCTCCCTCCACCCTTTCTGTAACATCCCCGAGTTACCCCATTGGGTTGATGCCACTCATAATACTACATCAATAGGACCCAATGGTTGAAATCCTAGGCTCACCGAAAAAGGGTTGTGGTCAATCAAGCAATGAATTGTTTTTATAGCTACGATGAAAATAACAGAGAATTTTATCCCATGTGTGTCGATGCTTAGAGTTATATATGTGCAAGATATGTGTTGGGTGTGGAGCCTGATTATCTTTTGTATTCAAAGGTTTCACCTAAATGTATACCCCAGGAAGACTGTACACCCCTCCACGTGGGGGGGTGAGGGGGGGACTTGTCTCCCCCACGGGGGTCCGGGGGGGTAAATCCCCCCCCGGCTGGGGGGTCCGAGGGCCATTGGTCCCTCGGCGGGGGTTCGGGGGCAACGCCCCCAAAGCTAAAAATATATGTAAAATTGCCTTGTAAAAGTCTAGTAATTTCTAGTCAATCTAGGCCATTAATTAGGCGGATGATTTGACGGTAGAAGTTATGTTTGGTTTAGGGTTTTTTTCCCTAGAAGGTAACCCCTCACTATATATGAGGGAATTGTATTATATCTATATATATCTAGATTGTGAGTGAGGAAGAGAAAGGAGATTGAGAGTGAAGAGGGTGTTACAGTGGATCTGTTGTAGGTTGTATCTCTTTAGTTTGCTGGATAATATAATAAAAGAAGGATTGGTTGTTTCTTCGTGGATGTAGCCCAAACTGGGTGAAGCACGTATATCTGTGTATCTCTTGTTTTATGCATTTTCTGTGTTTATATTTCTGCAATATTTTATGTGTTCCATTGCTCCATAATATATAATTTTCTAACAATATGCACAATCATCCTTTTGATGACCTCTATTTGGCAATCAAATTTGGGGTTGAAGGAAACAAATTTGGTGAGCTTGGTGTCTAATAGTGACATGAGGCTTGACCAGAATGTGCTTAGATACCTACTATTTTGACATGATATGATGGTCTATGGTATACAAAAATGTATCCACTCCTATTCGAACATGAGATTGGTAGTGGTATAATCTATGACTTTATTCTTGCAGTTTGTCAAATGTGGCCATCTTAGAAAATCAATCAACAACCATGAAGACACGGTCATTGCCCTTCTTGTTTGAATAAATACAATACATTTAGCCCATTGAGATTGATTCCAAAGACCTGGAAGGAGTAGGAAGAGGGGTGTATAGACCTTTCTTCTTAATAGATGGTCTGGCAATGGCATAGGAAGCATATGACTTGATATACCTACTGACATCCTATCAAAGATTCGGTCAATAGAAATACTATTGTCCAACATCGTGGGTAGTGATGAAATTGAAGGTAAAATGAGGTAGTCAATGACATTATTGGTGCATCCTATCATATATTTAATATTCATATGAAACCACTACAAATATGTATACCACTTTTGATGGTTGTTTTTTTGCAATTTTCCTCATATTTGCATGAACTTCAAATACCTATGATCAGTGAGGATGACTGTCTCCTTCACAAGAATGTAATACTTCCATTTGGGGTAGGATGGTATAATGGAATACATTTCTTTATCATAGGAAAGGTACTTATAAATGACACATGATAGTGTCTCACTGTGGTAGTGAACCTAATGACCATCCTGATTGAGAATTTCATGCATCATAGTCTGAAGCATTTATTTCAATCTCAAAATGTTGTTGCATATCAGGTAATGAGAGCACTAGGGATGAGAACAAGAGGTATTTCATATCATAAAATGATTTCTATTGTGACTTGCCCCACAAGGATTTTTATTTGCCACTATACTTTACTGAAGGGCCAATTCAATATGGGATAATCCCAACACAAAATTGCAATAGAATTTGGTAAGGCCTAAGAAACTCTAAAGCTTAGTTAGTCTGGTCAGGGCTAGCTAGTCATGAATGACTTGAATCTTGGATGGATCCACATGTAAACCATGTTCATCACCCATGTATCCTAGATATTGGACCTTTTTCATGCGAAATGAACATCTTTCCAAGTTTTCATATACCTTGTGATGCTGCAAAGTGTGAGGAACCTATTGAATATGTTGCAAATGTTTTTCCCAACTCTTACTGAAGATGACGATATCATCCAGATACGCCACCAAAAATGAATTGGTGAAAGGCCAAAAAATATCATTCCTCAACCTCATGAAAGTTGTAGGGGAATTTATCAAACCAAAGGGCATGACTAGCCATTAAAAATGACCTTATCTGGACTTAAAAGTACCCTTCCATACATCAGTTTGTTCTATTGAGACCTTGTGTTATCGAAACTTCATATCGATCTTACTAAAGTACTCCTTGATTTCATCAAGAACGTTGCCAAAACGATGAATTGGGTATTGTTTCCTGACAATTATTTTGTTTAGGGCTCTATAATCAATGTAGAATCGCCGAGTCTCATGTTTCTTCTAAATGGATACAATTGGGTTTCTGCAGGGTGATGATCTTAGTAAAATGTTCCATTTTTGGAGTAGTTCTTGGATCTAACACCTAATGTAACAACCCTAGTGAAAGTCCCATGTAAAAAAATGTAAGACCATGGTGATGGGACATGTATTCCAAGCTAAATGGTGGGAAAGACATCCTAGCAGGTGTTCATTTCGGTTATCTTGGCTAAAGGAAATTGGAAAAGGAAATGGCTAAGGCTTTGGAAAGGAAAAATGACATTTTTGGCACATTTATTTATAAAAAAAATGGAAATTAGGAGAAAAGAAAGGGGAAAGGTCACAAGTTCCATGTGATGAGGAAATTGAAGGAAAATAATGGAAAATGAAGAAAATAGAGGCCTCATTAGTAAAAAGGTTTCTGAGGATTAGTTGGTAACCTTTTGTCAGTTCAATATTGGAACTCTCTTATTATTCTATCTCTCTCTCTCACTCTTGGACACTTAGAGTTTTCTTGGAGCATTGTGGCATTGGATCAAGAAGGGAAATGAAGGCAAGAGGAAGCAAAGATCAAGCAAGGAAAGGTAGGATCAAGCAGCTACGACACGATTCTTTGTAGGTATCAATTTGCATGTGTATTTTCCTTGCTAGTTTTGGCATGCATTTTATTGCATGTGGTTGTTTTATGTCATGGCATGGGTTTTGTGAGGTGTGATAGTGTTCTCAGCCTAGCCTTGCCATTTCTTGATAGCCTTGATGATATGGGTTCTCATACTTTGGTTGAGATGGACCTACAGATGGATTCAAAGCTGAGTGGGGTGGATCTCCAAAATGAAAAACACATGACCTAGTGGTCCCCGAACTAGACTATGGATCATGGTAAATCCACTAGCCTAGTAACCCCTGAGCTAGACCATGGGCTGTGGTAAATCAAATATTGTGTGCCTTGGTGGACCTAGGAATCCTTATTGGTGAATGGCAGGGTATACGATAAATCAAAGAGGTGGATTTCTCTATGTTGGGTCTAGTAGTCCCAAGATAGGTTTCATGGTAAAGCCTAAAGAGTGGGTCTCAGTTTAGGGCCTAGTGATCCCTGGATCAGACTATGGATTATGGTAAATCCTGAGAGACTAGGAGGCACTTAAATTCCTCATGGTGTAGGAAGAGAACTCTGGTAGCATCCATGCTTGTTTGGTTCTTTTCGGTTGGTTATGAGTCCCACATTCATGCTTGCAATATGGGACAGGTGTCACTCACTGAAGAGAAACTTGGCTCAACCAATCTATAGTCAAGTGGCATTTGGTAGTCCCATATCCGATTTGTTTCTATATTCATTAATGAGAAATTAATTCCCTTGGTTTTCCATGTGTAAATGTACTGGTTTATATGTGGATTATATGGTTCTATATATTTATGGTATTTTATGTTGTTACTATGCTAGTTATATATATGTTTTATGACAACATCTATGTATGATTCTCATCATGTTTTTACTTGTAAATGCATGGACGATGTGTCTATGACAAAATAGATGATAATGCAACAAATGAAATGAGGGAACAAGGGTTCTTAGCGATTCTCAGATAAGTATGAGATCCCCATGCTTAATTATTTTGTTTACACGTATAGATTACATGTTTGCAATATGTTTGACAAAATTCTTGTCATGGCAAGTAGGGTCTGGTTAAGGTCTTGCTTAACTAATTACTTTTGAATCATTGTTTCCTTTTTATTTTACTGCTCTTAAGATGTCATTCCATTTTGGGTAGTGACCTGGGCTCTGGGCCTGAAAAAGTGGCTCAAATCTCAGGGGCACTGGCATCGAAGCCAAACAATTGGTCCCTAGATGCTAGCTGGAAGGCCTATGAGAGTGTCTAGAGGCCTTTGGATGTTGACATGCCTCTAGCATGAGAGCGACTAGAGGGAAAGTGATCAAAAAATTCAGTCGGACCCAGGGGCAAGCTGCCTGAAGCGTTGGCATGGTTCTTAGGGGACCTGTAGCTGATGTGGGAGGTTTGTGTGTTGTGTTTTTGTTGATTCCATTTCATTAACATCACATAGGAGGTCGAATCTAACCATAGTAGTTTCTCATCACAATTTTACCCCATTTGGCTGGTTACTTAGGTAGATATGGGAGGAGGGTGTTACATAGTGGTGTCAGAGCATGGTTCACACCTCAGACTGGATGGGTTGTGTTGGTCATGCATTCATGTTGGTTTCATATGTGTTTCTTGTGTTCTAAGACCATGTGCTTGTTGCATTTACATGGTGTTGATCATGGTTGTAGTGATGTCGCCATGTGAAGCTTCAAGGTGTTTTCGTGGAGTATGTATTCATGTGTGTATGGTTGATTATGAATTGTTATGCATGTTAGTGTTCACATATTATCAAGTGCACTTGATGTTGTTGTTGTTTTCATACATGAGGTCATGGTTTGTGTAGTTGATATGGTCATGCATTGATGCCTGGAATCTAGCTAGAATGATGGGTATTTGGTTTTGTACTCATGTGTTATATGTTTATATGCAATTGTTATGCATGTATGATCTTGGTTATAGTTATGCATGAATAGTAGGTCAAACATGCCTTGTGTAATCATTTTGTGCAATTTAGATCATCATGATGATATTGGTATGTTATGATGCTAATGTGTTGGTTGAGATAGAGCAGGAGATACAGATCATTAAAGTGAACTTGCAGCATTGGACCTCGAGGTAGGAGCATGTTGTCATACAGGTTTGTATGTTGGGCATGCAGGTATGTAGTTTAAGGATTGTTATGTGCATCATGGTTATGTGTATACTTTTCGTTATATTGAGGGTATGGTTACATACATGATAGATGCTAGTTGATCATATGAACATGTGTCAGATAACTATGAATGATAGTAGCATGTGGTTGTATGCATTGCTATTGTTGTTTTAGGTTATATAACTTGATGATTATGTTATATGTTGTTGATGAAGTATGTTATACGTTAACTTATTGTTGTTATATGTATCATGCTAAATTGGATTGGCCTATGCAGATGGTTAGGGTTATGACACTGAGGTATGAGTCGACTTATTGTACTAATCTAGACTGATCGTACATATGTGATTGATATGCATGAATGAAAAATGTTTATGAGCTTATGATGTGAACATGTTTATTAGTTACTGTTATGGAGATCATGATCTTATTTGTGCTCGAGTTGATGTGTTGTAAATTTATATCGTGCTAATTGGATTGATCACACAGACCAGATAGCCTCCCTTGAGATACATTAAGGTATGAGTTTGCTTATGTCATATATTTGGTCCTTCATTGTTTTATTGTCATTTATTTGATTAATTTAACATGGTATGGTTATAATTTGGTTGTATGTTTGATGAATTGTGTAATATGAGTATGTGTTCAAATTACCTTGTTTTAAGATGGTTGTACTAGCATGTATGAGTTGAGATAACTAACATGTACTTGAGTGTAATAGGTTATAGTTGTAGCATTATGTATTATGACTGATGACTATGAGTTAACTATGGATTATGACACGATTGTTAGTATTGGTAAAGGTTGATTTCAAATTGATATATATGGTTGTCTTGATATTTGGGACATGTGGTTGAGATGTGTAAATAGTTGCATGAAACATGCTTGGTATTAGCGTGACAAGGTAACAATTGATGTGTTTATATAACTAACATTGGGTGATGTGACAATACATTGTAAGCCTCACTTGCAACAAGGTAAAAAGGTAAAAAAAGGAATTTCACAAGAATTCCTCTAGCTATGTTTGGGAATCCTAATTCCAAACGAATGAGTGATTTACATACAAGAAGTATTCTTAACCTTAATCTCGTCTGACATTATGTGGATATGTGCTAGATTCATGAACATGTACTTGATAGGTATATTAGCTAGTCTCTAGTTATAGGTGGATTTGTCAAAAGAATTTGAGTTCCTTGAGAAATGACATGGTTGTGGTCAGTTCTAAGAAATATGCTTGGCACAACAAAATAAAGTAACTGGTGTATTTTGATGTTTATTTATGCACTGATAGTTATGTGTTTATGGAAATATGTGCAACACCTCCTCTCAGGTCTACCCAAACTAACCATGAAAACCAGGGTAAAAATGAGATGAGATGCTAATATGATGAGATTCAACCTCCTATGTGTCCTCAAGGAAGTGGAATCAATAGAACATAACCTACATTCATTCAACACCATCAGCATACCCCTCAAGAGACAAGTCATCCACATAGACAACCTGTCCCTGAGTCCCGCTATTATTCTGGACCTCTTAGGCCATAGTTTATCTCATGCTACAAGAAAGGGAGAGACCAACAACTTAAATTCTCTCTCATAAGCCTACCTTCCAGCATCTGTGGATCAAAATTTCCAGTCCTATGCTAGTGACCTCAAGAATTAAGTCACTTTTCCATCGAAGAATCCTAGCCACTGCCCAAAACTTGTTGTAACTTTCAAAATGCAAATAATACATGATAAAAATGTTGGTAAATCAAAATCAACCTCAGGAATAAGCCTGAGCATCCACAACTAGGACTGACGTTATGTCAAACACTTGGCATCAATGCAACCTATAGGTCTAGGATACAAGATATAACATAAATGACTTAAACAACTTATGAAACATAACTAGTGTTATCACTCAGGTTGTCCCTAAGCTCCTGAAGGGATACGGACGAGGTAACCACAAACCAATCTTTGGATTACAGGTTCTAACCCACCTATAATCAGAGAGGGCTCTCTCTTGATGATTTAGCTTTGTTGATGATGATTTTAGGCTAGCTATTGGGTTCAGTGGGTTTTGTTTAGGTTTGGATGGTGTTTGAATGGAAGGAAGATGCATTCAAGCAGAGAGGCACGCATCGAGTGATAAGTTTCAAACCATTGGGCATGGAGTCAAGGAGTAGGACCGCAGGTAGGCTTTCCTGATCACAAGAGGAATATGGAGCAAGTTAGCTGCACATGAAACAACCTTCAAGCTAAAGAGATGGAGTGAAATGTAAGGAATGAGAGGAAATTAAGAATCTCTCAATCAGCTTAACAGAGGGAATGAGAATGAGCTCTATCTAGGGGCAGTTAAGAATCCCTAGATAACTATCATACATGGTGAATTAGGGAAAATATGAGCCATATGGAATTCATATTTATGCCTAAAACAGATGAAAACATAAAGAAACAACAAAAATTGAACATAGAGTGCAATTAAACAAGTTCTAAGCTATTCTTTCTTTCTGCTGCTTAGATAATGATATATGAATGGAAAAACTGAGGTAAGAAGCACTTATTGAGTCATGTACGAGCACAAGAATTCCACAGTCACTCTTCAACCATTAAACACAGTAAACAATTCATTCTCCGAGCTCTTAAGCAGTGTTTGATTATAGAAATTATCAAATATACAGTGCGAGTCTCTGCTCAAGCAAAACATCCAGTCTAACAAAAAACCAACCCCCATTACATTGTTGAGGGTCGTCTTTATAGGTAAAATATCCAAAAGTATTTATTACAGCCGACCTAAACAGGTCTACGGGAAAAAGCTTTTTACAACCTAACTTATGTTGGAATTAAATGCAAGTAAATATCCTTTGGGCTACGCCAGACGTAGCTGGATCAAAATGAATTAATATGGTGTCCTCTGTGGCTTGGTGCAGTGCTTCTGTAATAACTGTGCGTTGAGTTCTGATCCACTGATCTTTGTGTGACTTTTAATGTGCAGTCATTGTGATGATGAGCTTTGAATGGTTCCTTAACTCCTTCTTGACTTTCAAAGTTTTATTTTAATGTTTTATTTGCCTCGAGCCCTGAGAAGATCTTCACTGATACACTTTGCCACAACACTGATACTCTTTGACATGGATTTTGGCTTCACATCTACTCTGATACTCTTTGATGCCTGAACCAGGTCTTTCTCTTTCTTCTGATACGTTAAAAACTGCAAAATCGGGCTTTTTTTGCCTTTTTCGGTGCAAAAATGGCTGAGGAATGAAAAGATTCCCCAAAGATTCTCCAATATGGCTAATCGCGCATCGAAAACTGCCTCAACAATTCATTCTAGGCCTCCGAAGCCTCAATTTTGCACTTGCGCATTTTTTCAGATGCTGACGTCAGCATGACATCAGTCGTATGGCGGATGATGTCAGCAGTGGGGTCCTCTTGTACAGTGATGATGTCAGCATGATGATGTCAGCAGGGTGATGTGGCAGTACAGCGGGTGATGTCGTGGCAGTACGGTGGCAGGCCGACGTAGGCAGGAAGGGGTGACATGGCAACAACTTGGCAGGTGACGTGGCGCTCATGTCACGTAAGGGGAGAGCGGTTTCCAGTTTGCATCGGACTGCCTTTGGTACGAGAGCGGTATATGTTAGGGGCGACCTGATGCAATGAACAGCCGACAATTGTCCCAGTGTACAACAGGGAAACCGTCGTCCATCGGGTGCTATCGCACCATTACGTAAGGGCGCCCGATATGCATGAGGGCCGTCGGATCTGGGAGAGACGATCCGACGGTGGATGGGAGGAGAAGATGCATGGGTTTTGATCAAACTGCGCGCGCGATAAACTTTGAGTATTCGCGGCTTCGGGTGGGTTTTGAACTTTATAAATTGGTGTGCTTTGGCGGGGGACTGTGGTTATTTTATTAATCAAACATCAATAAAATCCAAAATACAATGCGCGCGGGGTGTGGTATGGTTTGGTGTGTGGAGAAAGGGTTTAGCAGGGTTATTTACTTAAACAGATGTTAAATAAATCCCGAGAGTAGTGACACGGAAGGCTAATACTAGATCCCAGATGAATCTAAAATTTCCCGACTTTTATTTATTTGGCTATAGTTGCCATGGGGGGAATATTTAATATTTTTGGGGTTTTATATAGCTTTTTGCATAATAGGGGATAGGGAAATGATTTAGGGAGCTAATAAATAGAATTAGAAGTTAATATGAACTTGTGAGGTGAAGTGTAGGGGAGGGGCTAAGTTTGTGAACTGAAACTTAGACATAGGAAGTGAATGGACTATGGAGAAATAACTTTTACACAAGAAATGTGGCTTCTTTTCACTAAGCTAACTCAGATGTCAACTTGGTTTGAACAAGAGTAGAGTGAAGATAGACTCTTGGGCAGATCCCAGGGTCCTTGAGGGGATGTTAGTGAATGATTTGGGAAATAAGAAGAAGGGAGAGTTAGACATGCCTCGCTTGAAGTCCTTCAAATGGGAACTGCCTGATAACTATGATATGGATAAATATAACACTTGAAAATGTGGAATTGATCACAAATCAACATTCTGCAACCTCAAAATTACCTACCTAGCCTACTTTCCTAGAAATTTTTCTTCTTCTTGGTTTGGGTGCATTTGGACTTGCAAACCCAAATTTTTCAACTTTTTCTTTTTTTGTCTTCCTATCTACATCTACACTTATTTCTTCCAAGGGCCTAGATTAAGTAGTTGGGCTCCTTTGATTCTCTACCTGTCTAAGAATCTGCCAAGATTAAGCTGTTTGGACAAATATTCACCCTCTATATTCTAAAACGAGAAATTGAAACCTAGGGAGACCAAGATTAAACTATTTGGACCTCCCTTTAACTGAAAATTATTCAAAAATGGACTCGTATATCAAAATTGGAACACAACAGTGGCACTTGAACTGACACATTCTCCTGACCTCCTTTTCTGGCATCAGTAGCAAATATGGAACATTGCAGCATGCAAAGAATGACATATTTGGCATGTAAAAATGTCAATCATGAAAGATGAGTAACCTACTGCAGCATGAGGCTAACAATGGCTCCACTTGGGGATGGATTTTCCTTGTGAAAAGTCAAGAACAGCAGGTCAGACTGCCTGGATCTTCTGTTGTTGCTGTAAATTGAAAATTTTCAGTGCTGACTGTCTGATAATTGAAACTGTGGGAATGAGAGCAGCACTTTCCCTCAACTGAAATGTCTGTGACCTGTGTAGCACCGTCTGCTTTCTTCTGCGTGCTTTATTGCTTGGACTTTTATATACAAAATGAAATAAAATGATGTTATATACAAACATTTATGTACAGACATCATCTTGCTGGGATATTTTCAACAAAAGGGATCATGATAATGTTTTAACATTAAGCCATTTACAGGGCCTTTTTCAGTTGTGCTGCTATCTTCAGATTTGAGGAAATATGTGTTGTTGCCTTGCACTGCGCTGATAATGAATGGACCTTTCCAAAGAAAATCTAACTTTGCATGTTTGCCCTTGTCTTCTCTTCGTGAATCCCACTTTAGAACTTTGCTGCCAACCCGAAAATCCTCATCTTTGGCTCCCTTATCAAACATTATTTTGAGCTTTTCCTGCAAAATTTGAGCTCTGTCATACACTTGCTCTTTGGTTTGCTGAAGGTGAATGGTCTGATTAATTCTTCTTTGAATATCATTTGGTTCAGCCTGAATCTCCTGTAACAGTTTGATAATAGGAATGCCCAAAGATGAAGGAAATCT
>APFE031292373.1:0-48740 GCA_000404065.3 Pinus taeda
GATCCCAACGTGAATATGGTGCTTAGAAGTGGCGCAACTACAGGGAAAGATAAGGGAAAGCAACCCGAGGACGATACATGGGTTTGTAAGGCCCCTACGAAGGAATATGAGCTTGACTTAGAACGTGCAAAGGAAACAATTATGGAAGTTAAGAAGAGCTTCAAGGAGGCCTATTCTTCAGGTAGTAAGGATAAACCCAAACTAGGAATGGATCCGTCTATGCTTACTACCTTTTTAGAGACATGCATGAAGCTGCTACGAGACAATAAGGTAGTTAAAGGACTCCAAGAGCTGATCACTAGGTGTGCAGGATTAGAGGAACCACACGTAGTTCAAAAGATGGGGAAGCGTGCTTTGCGCACTGGGAGGGAAATGCGGTTGATGGTGCAAATTAGTGAATATGAGATGGATCAGGTAGTCCTTGACCTAGGTTTGGACGCAAACGTGTTACCAAAATAGACTTGGGAACGAATGGGCCAGCCCATGTTACAGTGGTTTCCTATTCAATTACGAATGACGAACCAACAAAAGATCATGCCCATGGGAATATTGCAAGGGGTAATAGTAGATATTGAAGGTGCGAGCATGTAGATCGACTTTGAGGTAATAGAGAATGTGTATGAAAGTAACCCTTACCCCATGTTATTAGGGATGGATTGGGTTACGGATATGAATGGAGTCATCAACTTGAAGAAGCGAAAAATGACTTTCGAGAAAAAGTCTCTACACATAGTAGTTCCGTTGGATCCAGCTGAAGGAGTGAGCTACACTGAACCTGTGCGTGAAGATGATGGCGATGATGAGCTAGACTGCATTTACCAGATAACAACACAAGACCAGGATAGGGTAAACTCAACTGAAGATGGGAGAATATCATGGGAGCATGATAGTTCCTGTACTTCAGATTCATATGAAGAAATAGAACACTGGCAGAGCTAGTTGCATGAAGTCTCAATGCTAAATTGCAACATGATGATTAGATCATTGCGGTACGTGATGACCGAAGCCAGGGAACTGCCAACATATGATGGGGACGCAGGTGGGGATGAACTCTTAGACAAAGTCAGAAGGTCAACCAAAATAACAATGGTACAATGCGATGTACTGGGCATTGCGCGTAGCGCCCACACATTGGTGGTAGATGCACCATAAGAATATTGGGAGCTGGCGTGAATGTAGAATAAGGATGCACTTATGATTTGGAATTCCCCCATGTCCAAAAATGAGCCAGACCGCTAGGGAAAAGTAGTTTTCATGCCCACCTGTGTCAATGGGTGCAGTCGCATGCTGGGCAGGCACAACCAAGGCTAAGGATCAAAAATCAGGATCGGAAGCGGCAGCGGAAAGAACGATGCACACCACAAATACTCCATTACAGATTATTAACAAGGCTATGCAGGATCACGAAGAAAGTTTATGAGGTGGGATGAATGGATTGGGACCTGCGCATGCCCATGGTTCAATAGGCCTATAGGACCATAAGGAAAAACCAGAGTGCAGAAATGATCCCAATAGTGACAAGAAGAGAAGAGACTAGGAGGAAAAAGAAGAATCCCTCGACCACGGCTCCCGTAGTAGGAACAGGACGCGAGGACCTGGGTAAAGGAATTAGGTAGTTGCAAGAAGACCTTTGGTGAGGAAGCATGAAACTTCGTGAAATTGATGATGAATGGGCACGACTGAGGAAGAGAAGTATGACATTGGATGAAGAAATCTGCAAACTGGAAACTAAAGTCACACAAGTGGGCTGCGAGAAACTAAGTATGATGAGACTGAGTCTAGCCAAACCTACTATTGCATTAGAAAGAGTTGCGACCCTGCTATGATGGCTGCAAATCCGCCTTACTAAACAAGGGAAGATACTATATATAGAGGAACAAGATGCAAAGGCATGTGAAAGGTGCCCATAGCCTGGGCTAGCGGGAAAAGTGCAGTCTCGCACCAAGGGTGCGACCACCTTACTATCTGTAGAAGGCACAATCTCAGTGCTCTAGGCCATTGAAAGAAGGCACAGGATTGTAAACAAGGCTGCAGGAAATCTGCATGGAAAGGAGGTTTTGCGTAGGGCCTGTTTGTCACAAAGCTCGCAGTCATGCTTAAGGGGATGCGTTGCTGCATGGATAGGCTAGGGGGTGACCATTGACGACACTATTCATGATAAGAAGGCTAATTTAATGCAGAAAGGAGTGGGTGGCAGACCATTAAGACATGAATTACGAACTAGATTTGGGGGGATCTACCGCCAAGTAGGTACTAATGACTCAGAAATGGAGGGAATGGCCGAATTCAAATCTGAATGTTACTATAAAATTCCAAGGGATAGTTTCGAAGCAACTCTAGGGTGTTTGAGAATTGAGTTAGTATAGAGCAGCGAGCCCCAAGCTACCATGCCACCTATGAATATGTGATCGACCGAATCCAGTATAAACACAATGACGAGAACTAGGGTGTGAGTTATGGGAGTTAGCCCAGAACCCTTGGTGACCCAGGAGGAGCCTGGAGAGGCAACAGGTGCACCAAAGGTACCGAAGTCCCCACGCACACCACAACCACAATAAAATGAACAACCAATGGGGCTAGTTTGGGTGTCAACATGACACCCAAGAGTTAGTAAAGTATCGATGACAAAGAAGGGAAAAGCTGTCACCATTGAAACAGAGGAGGAGGAGGAAGATCTGCAAGCCCTGATAGCCCAAATTGAGGCACAGGACGATGAGGCAGAAAATGTCTCCCAAGCACCTTCAGTGATAGAGTTACCCCCCTATATTCCCCCATGGAAAGGGACAACCAAGATACCGAAGAACCTAGAGGCCATGAAGAGTGTGCTCCAGACCCCGCTTCTTTTGGATGATATAAGGTTTGATGGTCCACCATTGGGATGGGTACCGAATATAAAATTCAAAGACTCAGACCTCGTAGATGATGAGAAGTTCCCATAGTTGGTCGCGGAAAAACTACTACAATAGAAATGGTTGCGAGGGGAAAAGAAGGCAGGGTTACTCCATCTATGGTGGATACCCCAATACCACTGCACGCCTATCACAAGCTTTGTCATCCGACAACTACTGTGTCTAGTACATGATAGGTATCTGTGGCTGGAAGAGCCAATTCCCATCACAGCTAACTTAATTCAGTGAATTCGTAGCTGCTAATTATAGGAAGCAATCTCGCAGACATCGCCAGAAAAAGTAGCGACTTGGGCCTCGCGGAAGCTATGAAGGCCAAATATATGCTAGAGAAAAAGAAGCAAGGGTATGTAATAGCAAGTATCAAGGATCGAGGGGTGTGCATTTCCACCCAGCTACTGGCCAACAAGCTCATGAGGAAATGCCATGCAAATGAAGTTCCAGCATCTGTAATTGCGTTGGCGGAGCAGTGTGCAGAAGGGGTCTAGTTCAATTGGGTGCAGTTTCTCTGTGATGAATTTTTGACGAATTGTAGGGAAGCCCAGGACCAGGGTAAGACCTTGCACTATGCATGGTTGCTCTTATCAATATTTTTGGTTGTCGAGGAGTTGCCAACAGACATCCAGTTTCCCGCCGTGGAGTAGAACATACGCGAGGCCATGAGGTATACCTCGCTTTGGGCAACAAAAGACACAGTGAGGATTCAGGAGATAAAGGTATTTTGGACATTTGTAGAGGTGAGTTTATGAATGTGGATCAACCATAGGTCACATTTATCCCTGACAGTATATAACACTTTACAGAGTGTGGCAGAATTCAAGGCGGATATGTAGAACTTGTATATCCGAGCACGCAAGGATCCAGCCTAAGCATGGGAAAAACTTTCATTCATTGCCAAAAATGATGCAATCTTCAAATTAATGGTGTCATGGTCCCCGGAGTGGCATGCCCTGGACTGGAAAAATTGGAAAAGATCGCGGCATGATAGAAGAAGGAGACCAAGTTGCGCATCGTGAAGCTAGTGGAGAGAAAGCGTTAGGAACAAGAAGCGGCCACACAATAGACGACGACTGAGGCAGAAACACTAGAGAAAATGACACAAACCATAACCGTTCCCACTGAGGAGGCCGAGGAAGGCTAGGAAATGTCCATGGAGCAGGATATACAGGGGCAGGTGGAGACACAAGAATGCATATACCTTACAACAAATGTGACCCACCTCAAGAGGCTGCTCGTCTAGGAGTAGCCTCCTGTGCACAAAAGGACAAATACAACAAAGACCATGGGAGGAACCCTCATTGACAAGGATGCTTTGGCAGAATTGATGACATAGTAGACAACTGTGGTGGGGGCGCTCAATGCATAGTTGCAGGCATTACAGGTGAAACCCCCAGGAATGATGACATCACACCTTGTGGAAGGTATAATCGAGGTTGAACAGATGCTACGCGCACGCACAATGAATGCTTTGGTGTTACTAGAAGGAGCTGTCTTAGCAGCCATCGAAGGTGACATGAGGGGTTGGGGGTTGAATTTGGCCGCCCTTCCCAGAGAAACCTTATACCAGCTGCAGGATGGGGTAACTGCTGAGCTTCGTGCCAAGGAGGGCTATGCTCTCCAAGTATTGAGTGAGCAGAAGGTAAATTTAGAACAACTCAGCCTGTAGTGTGATAGCGTGGTTGCCCAAAACTAGGGATTAGAATAGGCAATGTAGGAAGCCTGTAGTAGCATTGCGGAGTTGGCCGTACCAACAACACTCCCACCACAGAAAAGATTCGCCAACTGGCAGCTGGAGTCCACAGGACCCAGGAGGAGGCTGTGAAGGTTCAATTGGAGTTGAACTTGCAGATAGTAGAGCTACGACTGAAGGCAGAGTCCTCTACACCCCCAAAAGTCATAGAGTAGCACCACCAAGCCATTCAATTGGGGTTGAAAGAGATAGAGCAGGATGTACAAGACTGCACTAGCTTGTTAGACCAATCCCTCTTAACGCTCACCTCACTTTAGGAGGACTCGATGCTATAGCAGTTAGAGACAGAAGTGTGGGAATTGTAGTAGGCTTATGATGATGCTCGGGGAACCACGCAGATGGTTGCCCTCACCCAACGATTGGCCAAGATAAGGGAGGTCCAGGATCTGAAAGAATGGGTGGACACCGCACAACAGAAAGAAGTAGGGCTTAAAGCACACATCCAACCTTGGCTCAAGGAAGCATTCACGGTCACTGCCATGATCGAAAGAAATCTGACCTAGATGCAGGACACATATGTGAAAAGGAAAGAGGATGCCTCTCACAATGATGCATCAGAGCGTTGCAAATAATTGATACAGTAGACAGCGGAGGAATGTGTGGCCGGAATTTGCGAAGCATAGAGGTTGTTGGATGGACTCTGAGTGAAGATCGCCACACATGCCAAGTGACTCGAGATGAGCCATGATGTTTGTGTTGGCGGCCTGTTGGGAAGCGGGTCCCCCACATAATGGTTTTAGGGCTTAAATCCCATAATTTTGGGATATTGGTATTGTAAAGGCTCCGCGAAGTGCACAGAGTGTGAGTTGTAGTGAGTCAAGTCAAAGGGAAGTCTGCCCGAAAATAAGCTAAAATAATAGAAAGTGAGTCAGCTTGCCCATGGTACGTGGACCATGAGAATGTATAAATAGAGCAAGGCTCTAGGTGTAGAAGATAGTTTTTTTGAGGTTTTGAAAAAGATATAAAGTGTATGGGTTGTTAACAAGGATAGTCACTCTGAGTCTGTAAGTCTAAGTCAAGGGTTGTAGTAGGAGATAGAGGCTCCACAACTATGTGCGCGAAGGCCTGGTAGAGTTTGCATTTGTGTGCACGGACCCCTGCAGCTCATGTGCGTAGGGCAGGAAGTGGATTGTAACTGGAAAAAGGCATTAATAAAGATAAGTTGGTTTTGGAATATCGCGTATCTGTTCTATATTCTGGTTTATGCATCTGTTTATGGTTTACGATTACGTGTATGTCTGTTATGCAAAATGGTAACTGAAAGCATTGTGCCTTCTTAAGTAATTCAAGATCTATAATAAATTTAAACATAGAAAAGGTAAATTTCACTCACACTCGTCTTCCAAACCACGTGAAGGTAGATACTATGAACAGACAGTTGCACGGAAGTAGCGCAACATGTAGGATTGATTCGCAAACTTTTAGACCTCATCAAGACATCCCTAGGGTGTAAAAATCTGGTTCCATCATCTTCCCATACTACCTCAGGTGAGAACTTAGTCCGCGCTCTACATACTGTTACCGAAAGGGCTGGTAGTTTCGAGATTTGTTTGGCTAAACATTTCTGAACCTAGGTCAGGCCCCTATAAGCCAACATAAAGTTTTTATTGGCCCAAAATGTTTAGTGATGTCTATTCTTATGTTAGGGTCTGTGATAAGTGTCAAAGGTTTGCTAAAATAATTAAATTGGCCCCTTTCCCCTTGATCCCTGTCTTTGTGGAGAAGCCCTTTAGACAATGGGGGTTGAAATTTATTGGAGAAGTACACCCACCATCCAACGATCAACGAAAATTGATTCTCACTACAAATGACTATTTCACCAAGTGGGTGGAGGCTATTCAAGCCAGGAATGCAACTGATGCAGTTGTCATAAAATTTATGGAAGAAAACATTCTGGCCATATTTAGGTGTCTGAGGAAGATAATCAAAGATAATGCCCAAGTAAGACTTTTCATAATTCCTTATGGATCACGGAATCCTGAATTCAGAAAATGCCCGTGTGTTCAAATATCAAGTTTTTGAGCTTCTATTAGAAATGAAACATCCTTGTAGGCCACTCTACTACCTATTATCCACAAGGGAATGGTTTGGTTGAATCCTCCAACAAGACTCTTGTGAAAATATTGAAGAAGACCATATCAAAGAATTAAAAAAATTGGAACTCACAACTAAACTTTGCCTTGTGGATAAACAAAGTAACAAATAAGAGGTCAACAAGTAAATATCCATTTGAATTAGTGTATGAGAAAGCTACTATTTTTCCCATATAACTAGCAATGCCAGTGGCTAAATTACCGTAAGAGGTTGAAGAAGAGCCCAATTCTTTAACTAAGAGAATCAATCATCTTGTGGAACTTCAAGAAACCGGGGGATAAGTAACTTAAAACTGAATAAAATACCAATAAAATAAGAAAAGTATTTTAATGGAAGGGCCAAAGATGGATTGCTACAGCCTGGAGACTTGGTGGTTGGGTGGGATGTGAGAAGATAAGACAAATGGAAGCATGAAAAATTTGATCCCTTATGGCTTGGACCCTTCAATATTTATAGGGCAAAGGGAAACAATACTTTTTGGCTGGAAAACCTAGAAGGTGAAGTGTCTGAGTTTCTTGTGAATGGGAAGTTCCTCAAGCTTTACTTCCAGCACTAAGAGGTTCATTTTCACCAATTTTACATACCGGTGAGCCAATATAAAATATGAGTAGTAATTTAGTTATTTATATATTTCTCCTTTTTCTTTGATATACTTGAATAAAATGAATCCATGCCCAATGGAGAGAAGATAGTAATATGAAGGCTCTCAATGCATTACTGGGAATACATTATCCCCAGTTAGAGTTAATGTTGTTACTTACTCTAAATATACTTGAATTTATGCTCAAGAGACCATATTTTTACAAAGGCCAGGCAACAAGTTCCATGTTTGGGAAGGAGGGACTAAGATGAAGCTTAAATATCAGAATGGAGGGAAATAGATTGCATATCGAAGGCAAGGAACGAGCTCTCAAGGACCTAGAGGTCATCCTTACCTATTCGTTCCCCTTATGACACATGGTAGAAAGTGAGGCACATAAAGTAGTTATCGGAACTCAGGTCCTTGGGGAAAACTTACGAGTAAAAAGTGCGTAACTTTCAAACGCACCACCGTCCATCTCAACTTTTCCACTTTTTGGAAGAAGTCTAGGGAGGGGGGGGGGGAACCTATGCAAACAATAAATATATCCACCCATCTAGAGTTTAATATTCAACTTCCAATCCTACAATGGAGATTCATTCTAGAGGGGTTGAAGACTTTCTATCTGTTGGCATTATGATGCATGTGTTGTACTTGATGGCAACCCAATCATAGAAGATCATCTCACTTAGTTATAACTAGATGAATCTTCAAGAAGAGATATCAGATGTGACTGAATGCCTGGGGTGCAGGACAACTCAAAGGGATCAGATGATAGTTCTACGTGTGACAAGTTAGCCTTGCCATCAAGTCCAAAGGGGGATTTTGTTGGCATTATGAGACAAGTGTTGTCCTTGATGGTAAATCACTCATATGATAAATTATAGTGCAACAAAGTTCACGCACTTTCATGAAGATAAAAGTTTCTTTCATGTAGAGAAAATTTGACGGACTTTTATGCAGAGAAAAGCTTATTTCATGTGGAGAAAAGTTCACGGAATTTTATGTAGAAAAAAGTTTATTTCATGTAGAGAAAAGTTCACAGACTTTTATGCAGAGAAAAGTTTATTTCATGTGGAGAAAAGTTCACGAAATTTTATGCAGAAAAAAGTTTATTTCATGTAGAGAAAAGTTCACGGAATTTTATGCAGAGAAAAGTTTACTTCATGTAGAGAAACGTTCACGGACTTTTATGCAGAGAAAAGTTTATTCATGTGGAGAAAAGTTCACGGAACTTTATGCAGAGAAAAGTTTATTTCATGTAGGGAAAAGTTCACAGAATTTTATGCAGAGAAAAGTTTATTTCATGTGGAGAAAAGTTCACGCACTTTCACGGTTGGTTCATGGTATTAGTCCGACAGTTTTTGATCCTATGGTTTTGGTCCATGGTATTGCATCCAAAAGTGTTGATCTCATGCACTTTCATGGTTGGTTCATGGTATTAGTCTAACAGTTTTTGATCCTATGGTTTTGGTTCGTGGTATTGCATCCAAAAGTGTTTATCCCAAGTATTGGGTTCATGGTATTGTGTTATTATGGTTTTGGACCATGGTATTGTGAAAGGCCTAAGACTATAAAAGAGGAAGGAGATCATTTGGCAAAGCATCATCTGAATCATTGAATATGTGATAAAGTGCTAGATCTGGAATATTGTGATTGGGTAATGGTGCAGATCTGGATCTGAGCTAACGAGGGATCTCACCGGTTGATGGAGAACAAGATCTAAGGAGAGATTGGGATCAAATGGTTTGAAATGAACTATCTCTATATATTTGATTATGCTTATTCTAGATCTGTATACTGACATTTGTAATGATCTGATCTGGGTATAACTTAAGTTTGAAATCATTGCAAGTCATGTTTGAATATTTATAGATCTGTACGCGGGTTGGCTTTGGTGTAAGTGCGTATGTATGCAGGTTTGGTTCATTGTAGTAGCGTATACAATTTGAGCTATGATATTGAAGTCACAGGTGGTTCTGGTTGTTGATGGGTTCTGATGATAGTTTAAAGGTGTCAGTATTCTGCATATCCTGTTTGTTTGATTGTGTTTAGCTTCAGTATTGATGGACGAGAACTAATATTGGATCAGGATCATAATGACTCATATTTATGTGATCTGATGGACTAGATTTGGTTGCTAACACATATATTATCCTTGTATATGTATTGCTCTGGTGTTTGGGTGATTCAGAATATTGATTGGTTATGTGCTTCAATGATATTAATGGGTCTAGTATGAAAATTGGATGAAACGTGGCCTTTCAGATTATGTGTTGTGCTTCAGGAGTATCCAGTCTGAAAATGTATGAAACGTGGTACCTGGAGGAGAGAAGATTGTAGGCCGGTGCCTACGTACTGGTATCTTAGCTAGTACAAGAACTATGGGGGTTGTAGCTCCCTTCCAGGAGAGACTGGAGAATGAGAGAGGGTTGTAGCTCTCTGCAAGTAGAAGCATGCGTACTGGTATAAGATTGCACCAGTACAGAAATATTGTAAAAGGATTTTCTTATTAAGAAGAAGATTGAGATGAATTGCAGCAGGTGGTTTTCTCCCACATTGGTTTCCAGCTTATATCATGGTGTTCATGTCTGTGGCTTATGTGTGAAGATCTGTTCTATTTTACTGCACCTGTTTACTGTTAATATGGTTGATAATGTTCTAATGCACTCATTAAGGATCAACTAACTGAATCATAAGAAGTAGCATATATGAATCTGAATATGGAAATGAAAAAGTTTTATTGATGTGATAATACTGATTCACCCCCCCTCTCAGTATTATTTCCAACACTATCCTGCCGCTGCTCGACCTCCAGAACCATGTGGTGACCATACTAACTAGCAAGGTTTCATACTCCAGTGCTATGAAAGGTAAAGTCCAAATGTCATAATGGTAAACCACTATTCCTCCCTGCTCTTGTTCGCCACCTCACGCCGCATCACCGAGTCCTATCATGACACGTGTCCGACCCCGTGACATCATCCTGATGTCACCCAACCATTGGCTGCCATTGCCTATAAAAATACTTCCTCCACTCAAATTTTAAAAATTCCTTCATTGTTTCCTTGTGCTCCTCCCACCCATGACCTGCTTAGAATGTTGTTTGTGCACCCCCGTCATCCTGACATCCTCTCTCGGTGTCATTTTATTCCTCCTCTGTTGTGACTAGGTAATCTTCTCACCCTTAATCCATGTTTTCCACAGAGTAAAAGTTAAAAATACTAAGAAATGACAGCCTTGAGGTCTTCCAAACCCCCAAAGGCTCCAAAAACTCGTGAACCCAAGCCCTTGTTGAGCCTTGAACCCATCATGGATATGGAGGCGCAAATTTCTAACCCAACCTGCTCCTCTGAGCTAACCTGTTTGCATAGTAATTCAGGGGAGAATACCCTTTCCAAGTGGTGGAATTGGATTTGTACTACTAGATTGCACCCACCATGCATTATTTCCTAGAGTTTATCTCTTGGCTAGAAAAAACCTATGTCGACAAGAACAACTATTTCATTTCTTCCCAAGGGGTTAAGATAAATCATCCCAAAACTGATTCATAGGGCCTTGATGTACCCTTCTCCCCCATAATTAATGCAATTCATTGACACTACCTTGATGTACTATTACTCCACTCTCCCAACCACTTAGCAACAACCATTCTTGAAAATGGTCTTAGCCCCTAGGCTAGATAATTTACCTATTACTGATAGTTTCTCCCTCACCCTCTTTGCAGAGCCTGTTCAGCCTATCTTTTCCATTACTACTTATATGATGGGAGAATAAGATGCCACCTTAGCCAATAAGGCCACCTTAGGCTCCCTCAAGTAAATGCTATAGCCTGGTTGTGTGCTTCACATCCCAACTTACTTGGCCGAAGCGATTAGGTTTCAGATGCACCACTTCTCCACCGCCTCATACTTCAGATACTACTCCTTGTTGTTTTATCTTTTTCTAGACACTCTTGTTGAAGAATTTGAGTGTTTGGGCCTAAACTTGGTCTCTAGGGATAAGAAGAAGAACTCATTTTCCGATTGGGACATGGCTGTCAGAAAAAGACTAGATTCTCAGAACTTTTCATAGTTTATTTCCACCTATATGGCCATTTCCTATAGAATCATTCATGGTGTTCCTCCTCCCAGAGTTCTCCCTAGCCAAAAGAACTCCTTCACCTCAACAATAATACTAGGGTGGGGGACTAGTATTTTTTTGAAGACCACACATAGATCAAGATCTATGGGTGTGAAATTCTCCCATACCACCTACCTATACTCACGCCTATGAGGATGTTTTCTTTACAATTTATTAGGAAAATTATAGCTACAAACCAGCTCCACTTTTTCCCTGCAAAGAAGGGTATCTGTTCAAATTAGGAATTCTTGTGGGACCTTTTGTTGTTAATGCGAGGCAAGCCTCCAGAGCTATTGAGGCCTTTCTAAAGGATATGAATTTTGACATAGAAGATGCCTGGAACCATGATCCTCATGACATCATTGCTCAAAGGATATAAAAGATAAAAGCTTTGACTTATTTGCATGAGTCTAAACCTGAGGTAGAATGGAAAGCTAACTTTGAATAATGGCCTCTTGACATAGAGATGGACATTGACACTCTGACTAGTAAAGGAAAAACACAAAAGAGGCCCATGGGCTAGATTACAAATATCAAGATGGTAGGGGCTTTCTCATCTAAAAAAAGTAAGACTGAGGCAGAAGAAGAAGAGATGGAAACAAGATTAGTGGAGAAAGGTCTCGATCAACCAGGTTTTCATATCTGATTTGAAGATCTATCTCAGTCTACTACCTTGTATTCTTCACAGGTACCTTTTTTAGGTGCAACTTCTAGCACATTAGTCCTAGGGTGACGCTGGTATGCATTCAAGGCCATTGAAGAAATCAATAAGAAAGTAAGAGAGGATATGCAACAACAGGTATAATCTCATTCAGCCCCCTATCACACCAGGCTACTGACAATAATGGATTTTTGAGAGGAATAAAATGAGGTTTTCTTTGCAGCATTGTTGAGCCCAGTCCTTTCCCTCAGGATCCAAATTCAAAACTCTGGATGTTGTTAGTGTTTGTCAGTGCTACTAGTCACCAATGATCAAATGCACTTTTTAAATGTGGTTGATAGGGTCATAAGACAAATTTTTATAGTTTCAATAGGTTTTAAAATAAAAATTTGGTCACTGGTTAGTGTGTCTAGGTATTCTACTACTTCCTTCATTTCATGGTCAAAATGCAATCTTGGTCATTCCATCACTCCTTGTCAATAAAGAATGTCTTGGTAACATCATCAATGAGTTATATAGTAGTCATGTCATCAATTTATGTCACCATTATGGGAGTAGTAATTAGGGGAAAAATGTTCAAGGAGATTTCAACTTTTTTCAACATCCTCATTCATATTTCATATACCTCCCTCAACCACCCTCATAAATTCCCTCATTCCCTCTAAAACCACTTTTTCCTTGGGAAAATCCTTAAATCCTAGCCAAAAACCATTTTTCTCCTTTGGAAAAACTCATTTTTAGCTCTAGCCTTATCCCAAAATCCCTTTGTATATCCCTCTAGCCGCATTTCCATTTTTTTTATACATTGAAACTCTAGCCGAAATCCATTTAATATTCCAACTCTAGTCATGTTTCCCATTTCCCTTTGAAATGTTTTAAAACATTCATAAATCATATCATAGTTCATTTTTAAAGGATGGGACCCATAAACCATATCACTCTTGGCATATTGCATAAGTCAATCAATAACTACTTGTCTCCCCTTCCCTTTTGTGATTGCGATATTGCAAGTTCCTCCCTGTCGATTGTGATATCGTAAGTCCCATCACCCTCCTTCACCTACGATTGAGATAAGCCCCGCTCACTGATTACGATAACTCCTCCCCTCGTTGATTGCGATATCACAATCGGGGATTGCACAAGTCATATGTCAAGAAAAACTACCATCCCCCTCCATATTGCGATTGCGATGAATCCGAAAGGATTTTATGCTATATTTTAAATTATTTTGCATCCTTCCATCTTATGCCCCCATGTAATACATAGTCTCCTCTCCGATTGTGATGCGATAAAGACAATATATGAGATATTTTATAAGTTGTGCTTGATAAAGTTTTGGGTCCAGCTTGTCGGCAAAACACTATGGAACATGGTAAAGGTCCCTCTCCTTGTTGCGATTGTGATAATACAACAACCTAGATCAACAAACCTTATTTAATCATCCTGGATTAACAGGCCTAGATCGATGGATAAGAATCCTCCCGTTACCCTCTCCCGAATGGTCAAAATCAATTCATTTTTACACTCCTGATCACTATTTTTTTTATGTAATTTCCTCCATTCACAGAGCACCAAATTATCCATTTTTCCTCCACTCAAACATAACACATAAAAATAGGGACAACAACGCAGTTGATCAACCAACAGGACTAACATTAATGTCTCTTCGAGGCCTCAATTACCACCAAAATGCCCATAATAGCACCAAAAACTCATATGACTGATACTATTAGCAATATTGATCTATTTTTATAATTTTTGTAAATATTGAATTCTGTTCAAGATATTTATTTTGTAAATAATTGTATAAATAATTTAGATTTCAAAGTATTGTGGGTTGGATGTTTGTGAATCATAGCTTGGAGCTAGTGTACATTTTGCAGTAATATAACAGGCAGTTGCAATTATTATCTTGGGATTCTTGTGGTATGTTTTTATGACAATGTTTTCTCTGATATTTCTTTTTCCTACCATCTCTATGCTTTCTTGTGATCATATCATGAGCTTTAAACAAAATTCATAAGTTATATGCTTTGTTTTGGTGAGATTTTCATGCTAGTGTTCTTTCTTCTTGATAATGAATTCATGGTTACATGCTCATTCTCACCCTTTACCTTTTAATCTATGCACCACCCCGCAAACCTTTTTCTGTCATTGATCATGGCTACCTTTCCCCATTATATCTATGAAATTGATCATTTGAAACCTTAGCCTAGTTCTAAATCTATGATCTTCATCCAACAAACCCTTAAATAAAACACCATTAACTTTAATATCTATCCTAACATGTGCTTCCCTCTCTAGTCACTTCAACGGATGTGAGACCTTTGAGATAACCATCTCTGATTTGGTAGGGCTAGCTACCAGATCTAAATATTGGTTTGAGGTTACCTCCTTGGCTTCCTTTCTCAGCCTTGGGACACTGAGGAGTGCTAACATTTTTGGTGACCATACTGGGGAAGCAAACAATTTCATATTCCTCAGGAAATATTATCAAAGTTTAAATCTGATTTGGCTGATGGCAGACAATGATCAGACACAAGAAGGCTAAAATCATTCACCTGGTGACTCCAACATGATTTGAAGACTCTACTGGCATGAGGATCTAGAAATAAGGGTTTTATTGATGATTCCACTGGTAGAAGTATTAGTAGCCTAAAGGATGCTTTAGCTCATATTTTGTTCTCAAGATGGATTCAATTGCTAGAAGGTATGCTCCTATGAATAATTCTCACATTCCTGGTTTCCCAAATCGAATTCCTTGCATAGATTGGCAAACTAATCTAGAAACATTCATAGACTAAAATGAGGATGAGGCTATTATGCATCTAATAAAATTTCATTGGCATATACATAAGCTTGGGATTAGCTTCCATGAGGATTGTTTGATGAGATTTTCTATGGTTACCCTGGAAGGGAAATTAAGATAATGGTGTGAAGGGTTATACCTAGGTAACTTATTCTATATTAAAGATTTCCACACAACATTCTTTGAGTTTTATGGAAAATCTCGTCATTCATTTTTGTTTTTAGAAGATTGTTGTGAATCTTGTGAAGATTTCATTCAATACCTTGAAGAGGCTTTTGGTAACAAATTGTGTATGGATTATGAGATCATAGAGGCCCTTTATGAATTTTCTTCCCAACAGAAAATAACAGAGATTAGCTGCTTTGATACAAAGGATCATTCACACCACACATCAACTCCCTCTTTCCTTGAATATGAAACATATTTGCATCCTAGAAGTTAGGAATAAATTGGTCTGAGTTAGAATTCTGAAATTGCATGTACATGAAACTTAAACAATGAACTATATTATGACGATGATCATCTAATTTTGCAAGGAAGTAATGAACACAAAGTTGTTTTCCTTGATTCTTGTGACAGTCAAATTGATATTCTTCCCATTTAAGCACATGAGGAATCAAATATACTTGAAGTGGTTGTTGCATTTAAAGTTTTCCATGAGCATCCAAAACCTTGTCTCTTGGATGAGAGGTATGAAGACAATCATTCACTTGTTTTTTCAAATTGTTCTTTTCTTGGTTTTTATTTCAAGATCATGTTTGTGAATACCAAGATGAGGTTTCTGATGAAATGCATGAACAAGGATCTCTAGAGATTCACCACTCATATGTCTCCCCAACTCATCCATTTTTTGAAGCACTATTTCAAGGGCAGATTTGTGAAAATCATAATTTTAAATTGACATGTGTGGAGGTTTCACACAATGTAATTATGGAAGAAAATAATCATCAAACACCACAAGAAGAGTATGAAGAGGAGAGAAGTGATAAAGAAGAGGTTATTTTACAGCCTCTTGCACATGATGATCTTCCTCCAGGACCATAAATGAAGAGTTTGTTGAAGAAGATAAGTTTGTCCCAGATCCTATGGATGTGCACTTTTTTTCTATTGATAATATGGCTGTCTCAAACATAGATTTTCAAGAACAAATTTCCCTTTATTTTGATGTGAATGAAAAACTTGATCAACATATTTTCTTCTTTCATCCCGACAGAAAAATTGCATTGGAAAATGAAGGGTGTCCTTGTATTTTTGGTGACTTTCAAGACATGGTAACATTTCAGATTATTGAGGATCCTTTTACAAATTTGTTGCAGTCATATGGGAATATTATTTTTCTTATATTTATGGATCATGAGCACATGTTTAGTGGACACTCAAGGAATTTGTAAGCATGATTCAACTAAGTAGCCATTTACTAGATTGGTTACAATGGAGGGATCATTTCACATGATTGTATATATATCTTTAGCAGGTGGTGGTTATCATCAAGATTTGAAACCCGAGGTGAAGGCCCTAATATATAGATGGTTTGTGATCATAAGTAAGTCAACATTTTGTAGTCAAGTTAGTTTGAGTTTTTTAGTTAGTCATTTCAATGTCGAGTTTTATTTTTTAGTTTTTACTCCATCACCCAACGGATGACGCTACCTGGTCTACGATGTTCTTGACACCTCCTAAATGAGATTTCATCCCCATCTAGATCCCATGTTAGTGTATGTCAGTCCTTCCATTCACCAATGATCAAATGTACTTTTTCAATGTGGTTGATAGGGTCCTAAGTCAAAATTTTATAGTTTCAATAGGTTTTCAAATAAAAATTTGGTCATCGGTTAGTGTGTCTAGGTATGTTACTACTTCCTTCATTTCATGGTCAAAATTCCATCTTGGTCATACCATCACTCGTCAATAAAGAGTGTCTTGGTCACATCATCAATGAGCTATATAGGGGTCATGTCATCAATTTATTTCACCATCACGGAAGTACTAATTAGGGGAAAAAAATGTTCAAGGATATTTCATCTTGTTTCAACATCCTCATTCATATTTCATATACCTCCCTCAACCTCCCTCATAAATCCCCTCATTCCCTCTAAAACCCCTTTTTCCTTGGGAAAATCCTTAAATCCTAGCCAAAACCAATTTTTCTCCTTTGGAAACACTCATTTTTAATTCTAGCCTTATCCCAAAATCCATTTGTATCCCTCTAGCCACATTTCCATTTTTTTTATACATTGTAACTCTAGCCATGTTTCCATTTCTCTTTGAAATGTTTTCAAATATTCATATATCATATCATAGTTCCTTTTTAAAGGCTGGGATCCATAAACCATATAGCCCTCGACCTATCACATAAGTCAATCAATAGCCGCCCATCTCCCCTTCCCTTTTGTGATTCCGATATCATAAGTCCCGTCACCCTCCTCCACCTACAGTTGTGATAAGTCATGCTCACCAATTGCAATAAGTCCTCCCCCCACTAATTGCAATATCACAATCGGGGATCGCACAAGTCATATGTTAACAAACTCTGCCAGCCCCCTTCATATTGCGATTGCGATGGATCCGAAAAGATTTTACACTATATTTTAAAGTATTTTGCATTCGTCCATTCTATGCCCCCATGTAATACACATGCCCCTCTCCGATTGCGATGCGATAAAGCCAACATATGTGATATTTATAAGTTGTGCTTGATAAAGTTTCAGGTCTAGCTCATCGAAAAAACACTATGGAACATGGTAAATGTACCTCTCCTTGTTGCGATTAGGATAATACAATAGCCTAGATCAATGGCCCAGATTTAATCGGCCTAGATCAGTAGGCCCAGATCGACGGATAATAATCCTCCCATTACCCTCTCCTGGATGGTCAAAATTAGTTCATTGTTACGCTCCCGGTCACTGTCTTTTATCTAATTTCCTCCATTCATAGAGCACCAAATTATCCATTTCACCTCTGCTTAGAGGATAGAGAGGATTTTTTTTACATATATCCATTCCGCCTCCGCTCAAATAGAATGCATAAAAACAGGGACAACAACGCAGTTCATCATCCAACATGACTAACAATAATGTCTATTCAAGGCCTCAGTTACCACCAGAATGCCCAAAACAACATCAAAAACTCAACCGACTGATACTATTAGCAGTATTGATCTATTTTTATAATTTTTGTAAAAAATATTGAATTCTATTTCAAGATATTTATTTTGTAAATAATTGTATAAATACTTCAGATTTCGAAGTATTGTGTGTTGGATGTTTGTGAATCATAGCTTGGAGGTAATGTACATTTTGTAGTAATATAACAGGTAGTTGCAATTATTATCTTGGGATTCTTTTGGTATGTTTATGTGACAATGTTTTCTCTAATATTTCTTTTTCCTACCATCCCTATGCTTTCTTGTGATCATCTTATGATTTTAAAACAAAATTCATAAGTTATATGCTCTATTTTGGTCAGATTTTCATGCCAATGTTATTTCTTATTAATGAATGAATTTATGATTACATGCTCATTCTTACCCTTTACCTTTTCATCTCTACACCACCATGAAAACCTATTTATATCACTGATCATGACTACCTTTCCCCATTATATATATACAATTGATCATTAGAAACCTTAGCCTAGTTATAGATCTATGAGCTTCATCCAATGAACCCTTAAATCAAACACCATTGAGCTTAATATCTAGCCTAACATCTGATTCTCTCTCCACTCACTTCATTGGCTGTGATACCTTTGAGAGATCCCTCTCTAATTTGGTAGGGCTAGCTGCCAGATCTAAAGATTGGTGTGAGGTTACCTCCTTGGCTTCCTTTCTTAGCCTTGGCACACTAAGGAGTGCTAACAGATGTGTCTTTGGATATGGAAAGTATTCCCTTCCCAGCCAAAATCAGTTTCCACAAAAAGGTTTGGGAAATTCTATACAAGGAACTGAATAAGAATGCCTTGATCATCAACAAGGAAGAAACACTACTGGAGAAAGCTGCACATAGGTTGAATTAAAAGAAAGGCAATTCCCGTGCTTTCTATATACAGAATGAAAACTTCAAGGAGCTAGTGGTGAATCTTGGGGCGAATCCTGAAGATAGGTTAACTATAGAGACTATACTCAAGGGTTCCCAAGTAGATATTCAAGAGCTAAGACACAAGCTCAAGATGCTAGGCAGTGAATATGTCTAGACCAAGGAACTAGCATAGGTGGATGAAAGAAAATATAACTTAGCCAATGAGATCATTGAGAGGAACAATGAGGTTGTATCCCTCAAGAAAACAATAACCAGTTTTCAACATAAGATTGACTCACATAAGTGCATGGTCATCATCCCTGTGGATCCCCAAAATCCTAATGAGAAGCTAACCAAGACCCTTACTGAACTCCAACTTTTATAAGGGAAGCTAAAAAAGGTACAAAGAGATCAAGAAATTGCCTAGAAAAATATGGCCCAGAGGGAGAAACAAGTAGAGATCAACAAGACTAATGCTGATATCCTCAACAAGAACCTACAAGAAGCTAAGTAGTAGATCTCAGAGTTGAAGTGAAATTTAAAAGGGAACATGTCACTACTGTAGGCCAAACAACTAGTATGGGATGATATTATCGAGGAGATGGAAAAGAACTGGAAATTCATAAACATGATGCATGAATAGAAAATAACAATTAAAGATTTTGAATACTCCATCATGACAACTAAGGAGGATGGGGTAAATGAATCCCATATTGTCCAAAACTTAATCAAGTTCGTGAATCAGAGGCCACTCAGTGAGTTGAGGCCTATTGATGTGGTGGAAAGAGTGGGGGCCATCATGGAAATTACTAAGATGATTTGAAAGGAGGAAGTCAAAGTAAGAGCTGGAGAATGCCTAGGAGTAGTGGCAAGGAAGGTGGATGCTTTTAATCAGGAGTTTGAAGCACTGATAAGGGAAGGGTTAACCAACTATTTGTAATTGGGTGAGTTAATCCCCTGGGATCAATACAAACATCCACTGGTAGAGGCCAAAAGTAGAGTAGACTCCTCCCATGAGAAGATTGCCACTCTAAAGGGGAGAACAATGGTCAATTATATCAATAAATAATTTCAATTGCATGGATTAATAAAAATGCTATTTAGGGAAAGGTTGGACTACTCAGACCTCACTAGTTTGAATATCTCACATCAATTGTTCTTCTAGTCTCCTCTCTCAAATCCAGTACTATGGAAGAGGTGTCAATAGTTCATCGATCCACCTATGCTCCAGATCATTGACCCTTCGATGCAACCACCATCTCCTCCTTAACAACATTGAAGATATTGCAGATTTTTTCAATAATGACACTTTTACTTTTACTTTTATGTAACTATTATATTTCCCTAGTTAGTTATATGTTCCGATATAGACATCTGCGCTACGAGGCACACTTAATAATGATATGATGTCTCTCTGAAACAAAATCAAGAAGGAATATTTTTTGTAACGAATTTTCCTTCAGGGGCCCTATAAAGACAATCTGAAGAGAATCTAAAGGGGTTTAAAACTTTTTAAAATTTTGCAATCTAATAAATAAGCTCTATGCATTATGGATGTATTATTGTTGTGTTGTAAATTAATACAAAATTTTGGTGATTCCGGATCTATTGGGTTTACAGTATGTGTTCTAGCTATGTGTTTCATTTTCTTCTAAGATTCTATCATAAGTATCACTGGATGTTTTTCTCATGAATGTATGGATTTTTTGAAGTTAAATATTGATGTATAATGCTTGTATGGACACGAAAATCAAATCCTTAAAGAGCATACTACGTATCTTTGCTCTCCATTCTTAATCTCTGTTTTCTTCGATTTTCTAATTTTTACTATACAAGGTTCTTATGGATAAGCCCTCTGTATTGAATTTACTCCTAAGTTTAATTCTTCTATTCCATATACTACAATGGTTTATTAAGCTGCAAACCCATGTGATGAAGGCTGCTATAGAGTTGCGTTAATGTTTCTATGAGTTAATTTTTCGTTTGATGGTTATATTTATCTTCTGAAGGAGGGCTCTGAATCACCGTTTTTCCATGAAATTTGAATATTGAGTGTGTGTGACAACTCTTGCAAATATGAAATCACTCATTTAGTATATCCCAAGCACTGGTCTTCTTTACAACCCAGGGGCTATCTCTTGGAGGTTGATTCCAACCACAATAATATTGATGAGGTTTTTATAAGTTGAGTTGATAAGAGCATTTACCTGTGCATAGTATTTATATGAGTGTTTCAATAGAATGCCATTTTCCAATGCAAAATCATAAAGTTTTGGGTATGAAAAATATGTTGCATTGTCAAAGAAGTGAAGTTGAAACACCGAACCTAGTAAAGATATTTTGGTTGAGGAAAATAATGACTTCCGGATCATTCACTTTCTTGAGGGGAAACACTTATGTCCACTATGTGAAGTAATATATAACAGTGATTAAATAGTGGTGCTACTTTGATTAGTGCAAAAAATATCACCGATAACATCTAGGCCCCATTGTTGAAATGGTTCTTCTATAGCTATGGGCTCCAATGGGGCAATTGACTTATTTTCACGACCAACACATTTATAAAAAACTAGACACTTGTAGGCATAAGCATGAGGATGTTTGGAAAGTGTGGGCCAATAGAAACCAGTATGCATAATTTCATTCACTGTTGTGTCACACATGAAATGCCCTTCGACTGGTCTATCATGACAATCACGCAGAACCATTTCTAAGTTTGGTGCTTCCAAGCATTTGAGCAGGAATCCATTGTGGTTCTTTCTAAAAAGAACTATGTGTACCAAGTGATTAGATAAACATTTCAATATGGTTTCCCTCTTCTGTCTTGTTGATAAATGAGAGGGAAAAGTACCGTGCTCAATATATTTTCACATATCTACATACCAAGAGGTTGGTGTTTCAGTGGGGGTAGATTGTTCGATATCATACATTTAAAGCTCCTACTCCCATCCAAAAGAGTCATCTTTTGATGCCTTTACCATTTCTACTGTTAGCTGGCATAGGCCATAGCCTTCTATAGTGTGAACTAGTTTGAACTCAAGACCATACTCTTGTAAGATGGTCATCTAGTTCGCTCTTTGTTCACCCAAATCTTGTTGAACAAACAATGATCTAAGGACTGGGTGCAACACAAAGATAATACAATCATTCTTCATAAGATAAGGTTAAAAGTGTTTTATTACCTAGTAAACTGTGTAGGCCATTTATCAATGGAAATATAGTTAAGTTCTGGTCCTTTCAAGATAAAACTCATGAACGATATGGGCCACTTCTGATCATCCTTTTGCATAATAATGAAAACCAAAGAGTTATCAAAAGCGAAGGTGTAAAGCATGAAATATTTGCTAATGGACTGTACAATGCTGATGCTTGTGTGATCGCTTTATTTATATGGGAGAATGCATACTTTTCCCTTTTATTCCACTTGTATATTTCATCCTTATTTATAATATCTTGCAGTGGTTTCACTATCTATGCATAGTCAGAGATGAATTTGCAGAAGAAATTAATTTTCCCCAAGGAGGACTGCATGGCTTTCTTGATCTCGGGGAAGGGAATTTGCATAATAGTTATGACCCTTTTAGGGTCCACCTTAATCCCACTTTTTTCGGTGATATGTCCCAAGATATTCCCCTCATAGACACTATGAAAATTCTCTTCTTGGGATTAAGCGATTTCTCGTATTTGTGACATCACTTGAAAATTTGCTTCAAATGGCGTAATTGGTTAGATATTCTTTTTGAAAAAATTATTACATCGTCAAGACATGCCACTACTCTTTTTTCAATCAGACCAGGAAATATGATTCCCATCGCACGTTGGAAAGTTTCACCTGTGTTAATCAGTACAAAAGAAATTCTCTTAAAAGAAAACGACCCCACTTGGTTCTAAAGGTTGTTTTGTGTGTGTCAGGTTCCGAGACTAGAACCTGGTTGTAGATTGAGAATCAATCCAACAAGGAAAACACGTCATACCCCAATACTATTTATAGGATCTATTCCATTGATGACATTGGATAATTATCTTTTTCCAAAGCGCGATTCAAATTGTGAAAATCTACGCACAAGCATATTTCCTTGGACATCTTTCTTATTGGAACCGAATTTGATACCCATGTTGAATGTCATACTTTGAAGATGATCCAAGAATCCAAAAACTTCCACAACTCTTTCTAAATTAGGGGCTCAAGCGTCAGATTAACTTTACCTAACTTTTGCTGAAAAGGCTTGGCCCCTTCCTTGATTGGAATTATGTGCTGGATTATTAGCATCTTGTAAGTTTTGAGATCATCATATGTCCACAAAAAAAATGTCGGTATTGCTTGAAAAGGTAGATGAAAGCTTGCCACTCCTAAGGTTTGTAACAAATACCAAGATTGAAAAACTTTGGATTTTCTTCTATACCAACATTTATTTGTTCGTGCGACAAGGTCGAGATACAAGTCTTTGCGTTTATCGGTCTCTTGAAGCGATTTTACAAGTCATAAATAATTTCAAGTGACACCACACCCTTGGGCATGGGCTTTTATTTGCTTGCTTATGTTGCATCTTGTAATTATTTGTTGTGCTTGTCTTTGTCAATGGATGCATCCTTGAAGACATCACTATTCACCATAACATCTAGTATCTACTGGTCGTCATTAAAAACACAAAAGTTAGTGATATTATTAGGTATGGACGTCCTATAAATAATTTCAATAGAAAATCCATCTCTAAGTGGTGAAAACTTGGAAGTAGAATTTGCTAATGTATCTGCAACAACGTTATGAATCCTAGTAAAAAAAACAATATTGAAGTCTTGGAATTTCGAAATTAGATGCCATACCTCTTGTTGATAACCTTTGAGATTAGGTGACACACAATGTAAAAAATTTATTACCTATCTTACAATGGTTCCAGAGTCACCTATTTTTTTGAGCACACAAACTTTAAGGTCAATGGCTTTCTTAAGGCCCAAGATGAGTGCTTCATATTCTGTGATATTGTTGGTGCACTTAAATTCCAAGTGACATGAGATCAAATGTTTCCTCTATTGCAGGTCTAATAAAATGCAACCAGCTCCAGAGCCCTCCTATGTTTTCAAACCGTAAAAATAAAAAATCAAAGTATTAGAAAAAGTAGAGCTACTTCCTACACTATTACTACCTACATCTATTCTAACAATTTCATTATCACCAGTTGGATTTCTAGGAAGGAGTGCCAACTGTGTGTTTGGTGGGACTAGTGAAGGCCAAGTTAGATAACATCCATGATCCACTTAAAGGAAACAATTTCAGAATATCACTTCTACGAAGGCCATTGGTTCATTCTTTTCCTCAAGTTGTGTCACAATACGCTTCATGTAGGTCTCACTTTCAACTCAAATATGATTATTTATCCCAGTACTGCTTGAATATCCAAAAAAGGTGAACTTATTTTTCCCCTAGGAAAATTTCTAATTTTATTAATAAAAACAAAATTAAATTTTGTAGATGCTGAACCAAAAAATGGTGAATCATCCCCCAAGGTTGACATCATCATCTTGAATCCTATTGGTTCTTATAAAGTTTATTTTAGTTGTACATTTTTCTTAGGAAGCCCATTTTAGACCTCAAAATTCCCCTAATGGAAGATTTTCTGTTGGTAGTGGATACGACGCTTGACCATCTATTCAATTATGATATTTGTTTGTGAACAGCTATAGAGACTTGGTCAAGAATGCTGCATCGATCAAATATTTGTCTTTGGTTCTACTGAAATAGGCTTGGATTTTCTTACTAGCTTCTTTGGAGTCCTTGGAATCCTCATCATCGACAATGAATCATGTTGTAGTGTTTTCTTCTCAATGATGTACGAAAATAACCCACTTAATATTGTGGATGACAAAAAATATCAACAATATAAATGGCTGCTAAACATTGTATGTCTACAACAACTGATAGAGACAAAACCTGCCAAAGTCCGGATCTATGCCACAATCATAGTTAAACAACGAAAGAAAGAGTAATAACCTCAATTATCCAATGTAAACCAGATATGAAAAGAGTAATTTTATAATAACACCTGTGAAGAGAACAGATAAATGTTACCAGTCCCCCTCTATGGGACGGGTTCTTGTCTATCCTCAAATGCTTTCAACTTCTATAGAGTCTCTCTTCTCTATAATGCATAAACCCAACAAAAATATGGTGTGCAACAATGAAAATAATTAGAGTTACAACAATGAGTGTAACAATGAAAATAATCAAAAGTGAATAATGAATGGAAAACCCTTCTATTTATAACAAAATATTGAATTATCCTTGAATAATGAGCAATAATAAAATATTATTGATCCCATTCTTGGAATAACCACTTGGAATATTTTATTATATTAGTTTAGGAGGGAAAAAGTATTTAAACTTTTATTTAGAAATAATAAATAAATAAATGATTTATTTACCATCTCAATGAATTAGCTAAGGAATAATAAACAAATAATGATTTATTTAATTATTCATAAGGGGTTTAGTCAAATTTAACAAAGAATAGTAATTAATTAATTATTAATTAGTTATTTTTAGAGAAAAATATGAAAAATAATGATTTATCTGTTTATTTTTCATGATTGGGTCAAATTTAATAAGGAATAATAATAAAACAATGGTTTAATTAATTATTCCTAGAAGAAAATCAAATATATAGTGATTTATTTAATTATTCTTCATGGGTTTAACTATAAATTACTTTAGATATCATTTTGGGATTCAACTGCGTTAAGTAAGTCATTCACGTATGACCATTTCCATTAGAGGTAGTCGTAACTGACTAATTTCTCATGATTTTTTGAATAGTTCACTTAACACTCATTGCATCGGGTGATGCTCACAGGGGTGAAGAAGTGGGATTGAAACTAGTGAAATGTGGAGAACGAAACACATAGCATCAATCATCACTTACGGGGCTTGCACCCGGTAACCAGGACTTCCCAGGAGGTCACCCATCCCAGAACTCCTCTGGCTCAAGCGCGCTTAACTGTGGAGTTTTTCCCACAATCAAGCCCACTTAGCTTGCTACCCCATTGCAAAACCTTAGCAAGTATTGTGCCTCATGAACCACTCAAGTAGAGATCCCTTGACTCTTTTTCAATTTAAGTATGGGGTTTACGCAGTGCATTATATTAGATATCATTTTGGGATTCAACTGCGTTAAGTAAGTCATTCATGTATGACCATTCATTCCATGAGAGGTAGTCGTAACTGACTAATTTCTCATGATTTTTGAATAGTTCACTTAGCACTCATTGCATCGGGTGATGCTCACAGGGGTGAAGAAGTGGGATTGAAACTAGTGAAATGTGGAGAACGAATCACATAGCGTCAATCATCACTTCCGGGGCTTGCACCCGGTAACCAGGACTTCCCAGGAGGTCATCCATCCTAGATCTCCTCTGGCTCAAGCGCGCTTAACTGTGGAGTTTTTCACCACAATCAAGCCCACTTAGCTTGCTGCCCCATTTGCAAAACCTTAGCAAGTATTGTGCCTCATGAACCATTCAAGTAGAGATCCCTTGGTTTATTAGGTAATTTCTCACAGTGAAAGGAATTTTACTACGGTAAAATTTGATTTACATGGTATACTTCAATCCATCTAGTAAATTAGGTTATATGATCAATTTTTTGGTGATAACAACTCCAATAGATCACAAATATTTCTCTTTAGCAAGAGCTTCTGTGAAGTTTAAGGCTAATGTTTCTTTCACAACTCTCTTTGTGAAAAAAAAAAAATTTAAGTCGGCAAGGCCAATATGTAATGGTGTTTAGTGATATCGTTGTGAGGTTGCACATCGATGGGGAACTTGTTCAATAAATTTGTAAATATCTCATTAAAGTCTTTGATCCTTTCTTTATTCCCTACTTTCAAATTCTCGATTTCTTTCAACAAGAAGGTAGGATTTTTGTTGTCATCAAACTTTTCAAGAAACAACTTCTTAAACTCCCTCCAGTTTCAGATTAAATTGGCTGGAAGAATGTTATACCATACAAATGCTCTTCCTTCTAAATTATACAGAAAGGTTCTACAAGAAACATCATCAAAATTTACCTCTAACATCCAAATATGCATGTAGAACTTATCTACATGGTCTTTGGGTTTTGTATTCTTTTCCGGATCAAACTTTGACAACAACTTTTCTGGATGTTTGGGAATCTTACGAATATTTTCGGGAAGAGAAAGTGGCCTTGGGGCATCTAATCCAAATCTAAGTTATCCATGTTCGTGTCTTTGTCCTCCAACTTTCTTTTGAATCTGAAGAAGCTTCTCCTTCATCGTTTAGATCTATGTTGTGATCAAGGTTCTCCTCGTGAGAAAACTGAAAATATTCCCCTTCATTTTCTAGACCCTCCTCAACAGGTGAAAGTTCCCCTTGGTATTATGTAGGTTCAACCAGATCCTCAAGGGTTGTGATAACTAAATATTCCACCGATGAAACCAATATGCCACTTAGTTTGATTTCTTTCTTCAAAGGCTTATGACACAAAATCACAACAACAAGGAGTAAACCGAGAACTCTCACAAACAGACGACTAATAGGACAATTAACCCAAATTTGGTCATAGGTAACTTTAAAGGCTTATCCTAGACTAGTCTAGATAATTTCTTATTTTTCAGGAGTATGAGTTGGAGTGGTAACGAGAACGTTACTGCCTTGCGCAACATTTTGTCTATTAGGAGGTGGTGAGTTTTTAGCCATAAAAGGCGGCTGCCCTCCTTCTAGCACCAGATTCTTGATGGTGCTGGATACCACCAACATGTAAGGGGGTCTCCCTAATGAAAATTCATAATTATACTTCATATCGTTAGTTGTAGGACCCCTTCCAGAATCAAGGCCTAACTGCAATATATTCTTATATATATTTTCTTGGCTACAAAGTTGAGCGCAAGAGAGTAATGTGCATGACATTTTAGACGAACAAGTGCCTTGTGGAATGTATCAAATTTATTTTGCTGAAAGGGAGAGGAAAAGTGATCTTTTAAAAGAGAAGTAATAGTACTGATATAGTAAACACATACAAACAAATACATAAGGATTAACCGTTAATCAACCAATGAAATAGTTCACATAAAACCAATGGTTGTTAAAACAAATACAACACACCTTCAACAAGATAAGTACGAAAACCACTTAAATAGTTCAATTTCCTTAGTACAGATGAAAATAACATACATCACAAACATTAAAAATAGTCTTATAATAATTATGACATATGCATGAAAGTGTGCTGGCTCAATGAGCTTCATAATTAAGAAAAAGTTCCAGCATACATCAGTACAAAGAACACCACTAATTCCAATAATGGATCATTAAAGTAACCACTTTGTTAGTGTGAAATTTCTCGGAAGGTGTACCAAAAATACTTCACTTAAGTCACTAGGTGACATGTGACCTTAACAAAAATTTGTGGTTGCTTATGCTTTAGATATGTAATAAAACTTGGAAAACCTACAACAAAATAACTTATATGATAAAAAAAAAAGTGTATAATAAATATATATATATATATAATATATAATATATATATATATAAATAATATATCGAATCAAAACCGCAAATGGAAAAGAATTTAAAATGAATAAATATTTTATTGATAACATATGGTGAAGGAGATATACAAAAAGGGTCTGCAAATCCCCCTTAGTGGGATGAGTCCTTCAATATTCTTGATGTATTAGTAAACGATTCTCTCTCAAAGTGTGAAAAACCTAGAATAATGTGGAAAACTCAAATCGGAGCTCAAACGAAAAGATACGATAATGGTGACGATGATAATGTTCATGGTGAAAAATGAATGGAAAACCCTCTTATTTATAACAAAGTATTGAGCTAATCTCGAAATTGGAGAATAATAAAATAATATTGACAAAAAAAGATCTAACCATTAGGAATAATTTATTATATTTTTTTGGAGAGGGGAAAGATATTCAAAATGGTCAAATATCTTTATTTAGAAATAATTAACAAAGACAATGATTTATTTATTATTTTGCGAGGATTAAGAATGGTGTGAAATTGAAATAACTATTAACTAGTGATTTAACAATTATTCCAATAATGGAAATAAGAAATAAGAAATAAATAATGATTTATTTAATTATTCCTATGATATTTAGTCAAATGTGAAAATGAATAATTATCAAACAATGATTTAATAATTATTCCTAGATAAAATTAAACAAATAATGATTTAATCAATTATTCTCATGGGGTTTTTAATTTTAATCAGAAAATAATTTAATAACAATGGTTTACTAAATTATTTCCCACTGTGAAAGTGATTTTACTATGGTAAAATTAATCCTACATGGTGTATTTCGATCCACCTAGCTAGAAATGGCCAGGTGACCATTTTTGGTGATAACAGATTACCCCCGACGTATGAGTGTTAGGAGAAAATCGTATGATCGAAATGCCTTGTATCTTACACTTCCACGAGACACCAAAGGGGATTCAAAGAGAGAGAGAAATAGCTGAAGTAATGTAAGGACAAAAAAAAATGGAGGGGGGGAGACCTACTAATATGATAAAAGTCTCCTTTTATGTTGGAGTACATGATCTCAAATGAGGCGAGGGAGGCATACCAATAGTCACCGATATAATTGTGCACAAAGAATAATGGTGAGACCAACAATGTGGTAAGCTACAAAGTATATTATACATGATATGTTGGCATTAATGGGTCGTAAAATAATACAATGGTTCCCACATATATAATGTGCCTGGGAAGACATAGGCTAGGATTGAATACAATAACATCTGAGTACATGAGACATAATGCACCTCAAGATGACATGGTGAGGGGGGATCACAACTAATGAAGACAAAATGAATAGGAAATGACTTTGAAGGTTTGAATGGATCATATGGAGGAGCCATGCAGGCAGTGGAAGACGAACCTATCACATCTATGGAACTGCATCTAAAGCTGGATCAACATCTGTGGACATCCAGGCATGTGGGGGGTTACTTGAAGGGCCACCCCCTTATGAGGTTTTGAACATATCACACACACCCGAGAATCACTAGGACAATCATTTGGATCACCGAACCATCAAGTGTACGATTCTCAGTCATGCAATAAGAAGCTCTCATCGAGCACGCGAGAAACAACTAAGTTAACGAGAAACGATGATTCCCTTTGCATGATATGAGGCACCAAAAAAATATGAAAGCTAGAACTAGGGTACACCTCCCTCCAGATCACACTTTTAGAATAAATGTGCTAAATTCGATAGAAGGGGGCCCACCAAAGTTAAGGCAATAGGAATCCTTAACAAAGGCATGAGGTATCATAGTAGAGTGACTGATGGAATGACACGAGGGATGATGATGGAAGAAAACAAGATGAGTGGAAGACTAATGAATTCTCTTGGAATAACAAGACATGTATGGTTGACTTGACAATGATTAACTTGATTCTGGAGGGGATGATCAATGACTCAAACCGGGGTTTGGAAAAGATGGGGCAATAGAGTTGGAGGAAAAATATGATTATAATGGGGTGTATGTGACACAAATATGTATGGAACACTATAAATGGACTCAAGGGACTCAGAACAAACTCCATAGATATAAGGGTGACTCATCTCGGATGATTTGAACAAGGGTGATTCAATGATGCTACCACGTGGGGGGAGGCCCAAAAGGGACCATAAAAAGAGATTAAATGATGGTTACTCATGACGAAAATAGACACATGATTTAACCAGTGTAAAGGTAAACTAGTACAACAATATGGGTGGCTCAAATGAAGAAATTTGGTTTTAAGAGGTGACAAAGGGAGACCTCATGGAAAGAATGGCTTCCTAGTTAAGTGTCAAATTACCAAAAATAAAAGGAGACCCATTATAGAACTAGGTGAGAGATTTCCAATGGTGTTGATTTTCACCAAACAAATATATGGTTTGGTTGCAATGGGTGATGAAAAAACTAGGGTTTTTCTTATAAAAGGGCATTCCACCCCACATCCAATTCATTTTCATAGTGAGTTGTGGAGAATTTGGAGAGGAGGAGAAGGCCCTAAATCTTGTGGAGATTTTAGTAGACAAACCAACTATTGGAATCAAGATCTTCAAGTTGGAGGTAAGTATCCTAACCTTACTCATAATTTTTGGTGGATTAGACTTCCAAATTAGGGCTTCAGTTCACTGTGGGGGACCCCTGCTTATCCTCATGGTCGCAACACACTTTTGGGGGCCTGTTCTACATTATGGAATGTAGGAACTGGGCTAATAAGTGTGTCCAACATAGTTTTGAGGGAAAAAATGTGTTATAGGCTGAGAGAAAAGTAGGATTGGTGATTTGTGGTGAGTTGAAGCTAAGAACTAGACATGCATGAATTTGACTCTGAACTAACAAAACATAATGGTATTTTGCAAGTATAGAAGAGCTAAAGGTTGTACGGCGAGAATGATATTTGGAGACCCTTCATATTGAGATTAAGGGGAATCAAGCAGTGAGAGGGATTTTGGCATGGTACGACGTGCTAAAGTTCTTAGAGAACCATTTAATGAGGGTTGGTGAGACCTTACTATTAAGGATTGTGAGTTATTGGGACATAGATCAGGAGGCCTTTGTAGTACAAGGGCACAAGATCGATATCACAATCAAAGACGTATTTTTTGAATGGATTCCCCCCCTTGGGGTGGTAGCAGAGATACATCCAGTGTTGCCTCGTGGGAGGCATATAGGTGAGTTTATTGATTGTCACCGTATACTGGGGGTTCATGCAAAGGGAACAACCATTCAGATCAGTGACCTAGAGAGGCTTAAGTGTTATGGAACCAGCTCAAAAAAGATAGAAAAGAGAGATCAACGCCTTAGAATTCAGCCTCTTCGATGGGGCAACCTCCTTTACATTACACAATTGAACAATTCTTGGATGATACAAATGAAGAGACCTCCTCTCTATATATAGGAGTCTAAGGGGTCATAACATAATCAGAGCCTACATAACAATAATAATGTAAGGGCACAATATTAATAATAGTGGGCTTCTATGGGGCACAATAGTAACAATATGGGCACTACATGGGTACATCAATATAATAAGTGGGTTGTGCTAATAACAATAAGGGGTTACATTAGCAGTATAGGGGCCTAACATGCCCCTCTCCTTCAAAAAGTGTTGTCCTCAACGCTTGAGTAGTTCTTGATGCTTCTGTATAAAATTCTGGTCCTCCCATGTGGAATCTTCAGCGGGTAAGTTCTTCCACTTGATGAGATACTCTAAAATTGATCGATTTCATAGCTATTGGGTTCTTGTTTCTGTGACTGCTCTAGGTTCCAATATGATTTTTCCTTCCTCTTCAGTTTTTAGCAATATTGTATGAATTGGGATCTTTTGCAACTTTTGAATAAGTGGCCATACTTCTTCATCTTTCTTCCATTCATCCCTTGCTTCGTTTATCCAATCTGGTTGGATAATAGAAATAGCACAAAACAATGCTTCCACATCCTCATCCTTTCTTGAGAGTCCATCTACGACAAAATTTTGCTTCCATTTTCTATGGATGATGTCAAAGTCATAACCCAACATATTTGTGACACATTTTTTCTGTTCTTCTAAAGACAATAGTTGTCCTAAAAAGTATTTAAGACTATCATGATCCATGTTTACCTTGAAGTGTCTTCCCATTCTGTAAGGTCGCCAGTTTTTAAGTGCATGTAGTATTGACAACATTTCCTTCTCATAAATAGCTTGCTTGAGATGTAGCAGTAAAAATACCCAATCACCTACATCAAAACATTTTTCACTATGATGTTATCTACCTGTTGTTTCATTCGATTTTGCACCAAAGTGGCGTTATCCTTTAAAAGTTGGAGAACTTGTTGTTGATGCTCGATGTGATCTTTCACTGCTTGAACCTTTTTCTTCTTGATATGTCCTTCTATCTAGAGTTTGAGGAGTGATAATTTCTTCCAATCTTTTACAAGATATGGTCGGATTCATTTCTTGATGCTCGATGTGATCTTTCACTTCTTGAACATTTTTCTTCTTGATATGTCCTTCTATCTCGTTAGTTTGAGGAGTGGTAATTTCCACCAATGAGTTACAAGATATGGTTGGATTCATTTCTTCTTTCTTGATGTGATCTTTCACTTCTTGCACCTTTTTCTTCTTGATATGTCCTTCTATCTTGAGAGTTTGAGGAGTGATAATTCTTGCCAATGCTTTACAAGATGGTCTGATTCATTTCTTTTTTCTCTGGGGTGGGGTACTGGTATATATCCTCTTCTTTTTATGTTTCTTGATCCTTTTCTTCCTCGTCTTCATAATCTATGTAAAATAATTTCTTCTTAGCACACTTATGACCTTTAGTGCATTTTTTATCACAATTATAACAAAGCCCTTTTTCTCTTTTTTCTTCCAATTGTTGTGGTGTAACCCTTGTAGGTTGTGGAAGGCTAGGAGAAACAACACTTCCATATTTATAGTTGTGAGGGGTAGACTTCCTTGTTGCCATAATTTTACTTTCCAATATGTAACAAAGCCCTTTTAATATTTCCAATTGTTGTGGTGTTGCTCTAAAGAAGGTGTTGCTCTTTGTATCCTCATAATGTGCTATAATTTCCTCCGTGAAAATTGACCACATAACAAGTTTTTTACGAGAACAAAGCCCTTTGTACCATAAAAATTGATCCAGTTCTAAATATGAAGATGCAATACATACCTTTTGTAACAGTGGTACACCATGTAGATCAAAATATTGCTCCATCTGACGTATCCAATTTACATGATCCTTGCCATCAAACTTCCTCATCTTGATTTTTCTTGATTTTAGGAGCTCGATATTGAAATGGCTGTAACTCTGTACTTTTAGATATTTAAGTTCTGAAACTATGAAATGTAGTAGTCCTCTGTGTCCTCTTTCCAATGCCACCAGTCTTACCCCAATTGGATTCTCCAATGAAGAGTTATGCCAAATCTCCCACAGTGACCTGATTATAGACTAATTCTGTAGAGCGAACTTGTACGACGTGCCATGTGTCCCTATTTTGACCTATAGCTTTGAAAAATATATACAAGAAAATACAGTCCGTCCTCTTTCTGTAACTTCTTATGAAATTTTAATCTGATTCTCAAAGAGAAAATTATGATGATTTTCCCCAGGTCACCTATTTTGAATGTAATTCAGGATTTTGCAAAAGGACCAACGTCCTCAGATCATATCTCCGACAATATAGCGCGAAAAGCTCTGAAATTCAGACCTGAGATTTAGTATGATGTCTTCTCAAATGGGTTTTTTTTTAGCTTCTGAAACGTTGCAGAAAAAAAGTTATAGTGAAAATGCCACGATGACCTGTTTGGAGCAACGAAATCCTAGAATCCAAAGCTCTGATACCAAATGTTATGAAACCAGCTCAAGAAAAGATAGATCAACGCCTTAGAATTTAGCCTCTTCGAGGGGGAAACCTCCTTTACATTACATAAATGAACAATTCTTGATGATACAAATAAAATAACCTCTTTTCTATATATAGGAGTCTAAGGGGTCATTATATAATCAGAGCCTACATAACAATAATAAATGTAAGGGCACAATAATAACAATAGTGGGCTTCTATGGGGCACAATAGTAACAATATGGGCACTACATGGGTACATCAATATAATAAGAGGGTTGTAATAATAATAATAATGGGTTACACTAGTAGTATAGGGGCCTAACATTGAGACACAGGATACAACCGCAACGGTGTTGTGAATCTTGGGTAGTCATGCCTTCCACCATATCACTGGGGGGTAGATGATGCTGGGTGAGAGTGTGTTGGTATGGACCTACTATGAGTGGGCCCACATGTTGCTATTTTCATTGAAATGACAGTTGACACTATGCAGGTAGAGGACCAACGATAACTATTCTTTTGGGGCAGTGCTATGCTCATTCTTCTTTGAGAAGATCCCCAATATCCCCACTATCCTTCTGTCCTCATTTATAGTTTAAGAAATATGTGTGTGTGGTACTGATTTCTCAAATTTGTGGTATGAAAATATAGCATCGGTGAGGCCAACAAGATACACGGGACGACCCACAACTCCTGGGACTACAAATCAGGGTCGGGCCATATCACAACAAAGATCAGGTAGTGATGCTCTATTGGAGGATCTCTGAAATAGATTTTACATGCTATTGACCAGGGTGACATAGCACGAGTGGCATAAGTTAGAATATTGATACACATATGAGTGCACTAGTCTTCTGTCAAAGTGGCGAGGAATCATGTGGCGCATTGCTATGGCCGGCTAGGGAGTACAAGACCTATGGGCTGGTGGGATGGAGCCATTGGCTTGGGAGCTTGTAGATGATAGTGATTAGGCATAGAGACATGTGGGTCCCTATTTTTTTTTTTTTGATAACATACGAATGGGAATGTCAGATGTATTTAGAGTAGTGGTCTCAAAACACTGTATTATGATACATATATATGGTTATGCATCTTGTGTGACGATTGTGGTTCAATATTTGTTTATGGATGTCTTCTTGTATATGCATGTGATAAATTCCAATCTATAATTTTATTTGCAATGATATCTACATAGTGATTTTGGGCTCTAGGAACATGACTAAATGCAATGGATTCAAATTTACGCACCAAAAGCTTAACTCGTACATATTTTCTACATAGGACATGATTATGCACATGATAAATGTCATTCAATTGCATGACAAGTAGCAAGGAATCAAGACAAACATCAAGATGAAGGATGTGATGATCAAGGGCATTAGATAAAAAACCTATCACAACATCATATTCGAATTGGTTATTGGTGGAAGATCCAATGTAGATGCCATTAGAGTGGAATTACCAATGCAAGGGGGTGAAAATGTCCCAAGCTACCAAGGTTAGATTCCTAATGAAGTGACTTGCACCATCAAAATAACTGATATAATGTGTGGATGTTTGATCCATCTGAAAGATGCAAGAAGACAATGAATGGGTGAGACAACGACAAAGGATGGTGTTGGCATCACGATGATATAGATCATCACCAATGAGGAGGTAGTGTGGGGCTTGATGTCGAATATGTCATTGATCATCATGAGTGAGATGGGGGGGAAATTTCTGGGTTCACAGGTAGGTAAGGATAATGTTGGATTCCACACCATATTGATCATGGATGTGCTATGGAAGGAAGTATGAAAAATGGTGCACATAATCCCAAGGATAATCAGGGGTAGTCATGGCTTCCATGATGTCTTCATCAGAATGGAATATGGGGGGAATGTAGGAAGAGAGACCACATGATGAAGAAGAGCTACCTAAGGAATCTTCATGGGAGATAAGGTTCACATATGCATCATCAAGGTTGGGAGACATATGACTAGTAGATGGAATATCTACTGATGTTGAGACGAGAGTGTTCATTGAAGAAGATTTAATAGAATTACAATAGGAGACATCAGGGGAGTTCCAATGCATCAATCTCATGCAGGATGATAGGTACAAAATGGTAGCAGTGCCATCCATCATCTCAACATCAAGGGGAGGGATCATGATGGATGGTTGAGAGACCTCCTATTATGGCATAGGGGTGGGACCAGAATCCGCAGGTAGAGGAAAGTTGGAATCACTACGAGTAACCTCTAATTCGTGAAGCACTTGAAGTGTATCAAAAAAATGTTCAAGAAAGGGAAAGTGATGAGAATAATTTCCATAATTATCACACAAACCACAGGGGTGAGTTGTGCGTAATGATATGTTCTTCTTAGCTGACTAAGGTAAGGTGACATGGACCTTAGGAATGTTAGAATTAGGAAAGGTATCAATGACCACATCCTTGATATGAGGGAGCTTAGGATAATTATTGGTGGCATGGAAAACAACATCACACAAAGTGCAATGAGAAATAGGCTCTGGCAGCTTAGGAGGAGCTGGAATTTCTAGGGGTACCTTGTCTTTGGTTCCTTTTTTCTGGGATTCCCCCCTTGTTAGATGCTTCTGCAATAAGAGTAGGTTCTTGTTGAGGTTGCTATGGAACTGAAGCGAAGGCAGGGGTAGGAACAACAGGTTGGACTGGGGTCAAATCAGTCTAAGGTTTGAGTTTATTGGGATGAGTATTTGCAGGAGGATCAATGTACTGGACTGGGATCCCGAAGGTAATGTTATATAAAATCAGCATAGCCATAACAGTTGTATAATAAACTCATGGGGGTCGAAATAAGAATGGTATTTGACCAGAAGGATAATGGCTTGGGGGAATTGCTATAAGATGGTTAAGACCCAGAGGAACAATTTTGTGCAGAAAAGGATTAGGAGAGATACCAACATAAGGAAATCATCCTTGAGGAGTCACATTAGAAGGCCACATTAAGTTGGGAATAACAAGTTGCAGAAGTGATAGCTGCTGTGAAGGCATAACAAACCATTTGTGGGTGGATCATGGTGTTTGGGGCATGCAAACACTGAATGAGCTAGGTTCAGAAGGAGTAGGTGTTGGACCACAATAAGCACCAAGAAAAGTGGAATATTTGTACACTCTAGGACAGACATTGGTGAGGGATGAGACAATATTATTTTCATTCGTAGATGAGATGTTGGACTAAGTTGAAGTCTGAGATTTGGGATCGTAGTACGCCAAATGATGGATGGTGACAATGTCTCCATTTTGGGGAAAGCACATCTTACGGTGAATAACATATGTGAAAACTGACATAGCATATGTATAACTATGACCCAAAAGGATGTTGTAATCTAAAGGGACATCGATGAATTTAATGTCAATAGAGATAGTCTTGACAACAACAATGATTGGAAAATTGTGATATAAGCCAAGGGGCTGTGAAGGATGAACATCCCAAGCACAAAGAGTGATGGTAGATGGGGACATGTCCAGTGGACCAAGTCACTTCCAAACACTTACAACCATCACACAGGTGGAGGTGCTTTCGTCTATGATACAACGCTGAATTGCAGCATTTCTAATGGAGCTGGTTTTTGAAATGTAATAGATGAAGGTAGGGGAGGATTTTCTGACTTGTTAACATGAAAGACAATAATATGATCATATAAGGGATCCACAACACCCAAAGAAAAGAGTAGATATTTTCGTTGGGATGGGCACGTCTGGAGAACTTCTAGCGTTGACATGGCAAAAAGAGATTGCGATAATTCATCTACTATGCTATACGTATGGACACCTTTAGTAGAAGCAATGTTTCGGCGTAATGGAACTTTGGGGATATTAGGAATAACCTCTACCTTAGGTAGAGCGATTTGTAAGGAACCATTGAATGACGAAAGAGGCTCAGTGGAAACTTGGGGTTGGGACTCAGTCGCTGACTTAGCAGGCAGCTTGTCATATTGGTGTGATCGAGTCTGAAGGTTGACTTGTGCGGTATTGACCTCATTAGAATTCATCATAAGAATATGATAATCATGGTGACCAAATGGTGGGGTTGGCGTAGTTGCCTAACTTCGTATAGTTTGAGAAACAAGATATCCTTGGTGAGGAAAAGGATTAGTAAGCACTTCCGGTTAAGATGAAGTAGGAGGGGGAGGAGTAGCTATGGGCTATGGTCCTCGAGAAGAAACTGCTTTAGCTTACCATACTTGAAACATTTGAAGTAAAACATGACACTCATGAGTATAATGGCCATATACGTTGCAACATGCACAAGTTTTGTTCATATGAAGTCCCTTTTTTTCTTGGGATGTTCAAACTATTTTTGGGTTTCAGGATTAGGTTGGGGTCCCTAAGGTGCATTGGGTGGTGGACCCTAGCTACCTTGATTACCTTGATATTTTTTATTCTGGTTACCTTTCCCATTATTCCTTTACTTGGGGTTAGGGGTATTATCCATGCTTTGCTGAGCATACACTTGACCTTGTGGAGGAGGTTGATGCTGTGGCAAAGGTGGAGTAGACATGGGGGGCTGGGGCGCTGATGCTAGAGGGGATGGAGTGATAGGCAGTGCATATAGATAATAAGGATATGGGGAACATTGAGATAAATAGGTGGAGCAACAATTGGCCCTGACATCTATTGATGTGGATGGAAATATGCATATGGTGTGCTAGGACATGGATAAGAGTTTCCATGTGAAATATTGGCAGAGGAATAAATCTAAGAGGAACTAGTCCCTCCTTGAGGTTGAGCATAAATCATCAATGGCATAGAATTAGGTTGAGGGTGTGAAATGGTTTCAACGATGACATCCACAACATCAGATGCACTTGGTTCATTATCAATACTAGGATGAGGGAGACCTAGGCTGACTGTATAAACATAACTTGACTAGGCGTAAATCAAATCAAATTTCAAGGCTACTTGGAGCGCATATTCCTCAGACTGGGGGAAGTGTGACGTGACATATTTAGGAATAAGGGCCAAAATTTATCTAAGGAACCAATCCATATAGACATGGTCTTCAAATTCAAGAGCTCTACAAATTCTCCTCCTTCTACACCATTCCTAAACATGGTCAGATAGGCGAGTGACAAAAGTTTGACAGAAATAGGTCAATAGTTTAGTATCTGTGTCATAACGGAGAGGTAACTAGAAATAGGACATAATATATTTGGCAAGAGCCACAAAAGTGGAATGAGTGGCTCCCGGTTGATTGACATACCACTTAGCAACAACTCTAGTAAGAGTGTGTTGGAACAACCGAATATTGATGGAGTCTTCAATGATAGAATTGGATGAGCACCACATATCGAAGGAGCATACATGATTTGTGGGATATTATCCAATATTACCTTCAAACTTTGGGATGTATAAAGGAAGTTTAGTAGGCATAGCTCACCAATTGGGATCATGGAGAAGAGGATTGTTGATGAGCTGGCTGAAATCAGGGAGACTCAAACCAACCATAAAAGGAAGCAATGGAGGAGTTACTACATTGGTGGAGGTTCCACTTGTGGGGTTACCCTGGTTGGTACTTGGGTTACCACCTTGGTATCCCACACTCACATTGGTTCCTGACATGGTTTCGATATGAGGTTGAGAAGAAACATAATCAAAGGAAGAACTAAAATAATCAGTAGAATCAAAATCATAATGATGAATCGATAGAGGATTGGGAGGATGTAATCTAACTAGATGGGGAGGGGTAATATGTCCTAATGGGAACTGAGGGGGTAGGCCTCGAATTCTCTACGAGAAATGCCTAGGGGGTGAAATGATGTCAATATAATAACAACTCTAAGGACTAAAGGGTGATGATAGGAATAAAAGAGCAACAAACAACAAGAAAACACCTAGTGTAGTGGTGCCAAGTGTAAACTAACTATATTAATGTTGTTACTCTAATATAAGAAAACACGTCCTATCAAAGAAAAATACCTCTAACTTATAGGTGGTATAAATCCTCAAACAATCCTAAATACACTATTTTAGATGGCCTTCCAAATAACTTCTTACTTGACAGAATCTCATCCCTGCAAGCAGAGATGTCTAGAGAAAGGTAGGGTAGAGAACCAATTACTTCCCATGGCCAATCGTATAAGGTGTTTTCCTAATATTGGTCACTATGTTTACCTTCATCCCATGGGGGTGGTCGATCTTGAGCTTCTTCGTAGTCAACCAATGCACGAGATTCTTTGCCATAGGCTATGTAGCCCCAAGGAAAATTGGTCACATAATGAACTAGCCTAACCCCCTCTGAATTAGGTTTCTGATGCATGTCGGATTTGGACCATGGGATGTTGAAGGAATTTAAGCTCTCCAATATGTCAAATTGTATGTCTCAATGAAAGTGATCGATGGGTGTTAATGGAAGACTATACCACTGATCCTACACCTAAACTACAAAGATTGTTTGGCCCTAGTGCCCAAGTGGGCTTAATCTATGTAGGTTGAGTTATTAAGGTGTAGTGTATCAAGTATTAACTTGACGGTGTTAACCAAGATCAAATTCGCTTAGGGTGTGAGTGTGTGAACATAATGTGCCAAGTGGATGAATTAATTGACCATGTTTTATGATTCCATGTTTTGCTGAAAATAAAGTGTTGAAATACTGTAAATAATGCTGAAAATGACATAAAAATAAACTTCTAATCAAGCACACAAAACCCCACCCAAAAATGCCATCAAGTAGCTAAGAAAGAGAGGGAAAAAAAGATACTCAAAGACACATAAAATTCCTAAAATGCCTAATGTCAAAGGGACTGAGATCTAGAGGCAATAATATACTATAAATGGTGTAGAAAAACAACAAAAATTAGAGGTGGAAAATGATATAAAGGATAGGTGTGAAGCTCCAAAACCTAGGATGCTCAAGGGGATCCTAAGGGGGAAAAGGAAAAAAACAAACTCTAAGGGGAGAAAAGGTAAGAGAAACCTATCCAAAAGTGTAGAAAACCAATGGATTAGACTATGAAAATTAGTGGCTGAAAATGTTGAAACCCTAGACTCCTCACTTAGCCAATTTCTTCCTAACAATGTGAAGGTGTACTCTAAACCATAGGGGGTTTTTCCCTTGCTCAAAGAGAAAAACTAAGAGAATCTAGGCCCAGAGGAGACTGAAAATATAGATGAAGTACCCTTCCCAACCTACCCATAACACTCTTGGCGATTCTGAAAAAATTCCAGACAAAATCCAAAATGTAGGCACTGACCTAGAACAGTGGAAAACATAGCTTTTGGGCCAAAAAGTGTGCTTTGGAATGCAGAACTAGGGTTGAAAAAGGTGTTTTTCTCTTGGGACTCTCGGTTGGCATATCTTGAATAGATTCTGCCATCTCCTTCTCAGTTGGTACTTTTGACCTGCAAAAAGAACCAAAAAACACCATATTCCGAAATTTGACAAAAAAAGAAATAATACTATAAATAGAAATTAAGAGGCTAAAAATAGTTGCCGAAAAAACTTGAAATTTACTAAAATTTCACCCAAGAATGATGATATTACACTAGCGGAGTCACCATTTGTTAGTGTGAAATTTCTCGGAAGGTGTACCAAAAATAATTCACTTAAGTCACTAGGTGACACGCGACCCTAACAACAATTTGTGGCTGCTTACGTTTCAAATCTGTAATAAAACTTGGAAAAACTGCAACAAAACAACTTATACGATCCAAAAAAGCAAACAACAACAATATATATAGATATATAGATATCTAATAACCCAAATGGAAATAATTTAAAATGAATAAATCTTTTATTGATAACACCTGGTGAAGGATATCTATAAAAAGGGTCTGCAAGACCCCTTCTGTGGGATGGGTGGTTTGATGTTCTTGATGTTTCAGTAATTGATTCTCTCTCTCAATGTGTGAAAAACCCAGAATAATGTGGAGAAATCAAGTGGGAGATCAAATGAAAAGAGACGATAATGGTGACAATGATAATGATCATGGTGAAAAATGAATGGAAAACCATCCTATTTATAACAAAGTATTGAGTTAATCTTGAAAATGGAGAATAATAAATTAATATTGACCAAATCAAGATCTAAGTGTTAGGAATACTTTATTATATTTTTTGGAACCGTTAGGAATACTTTATTATATTTTTTGGAGAGAGAAAATATATCCAAAATGGTCAAATATCTTTATTTAGAAATAATTAACAAATAAAATGATTTATTAATTATTTCTAAGGATTAAGAAAGGTGTGAAATTGAAATAATTATTAATTAGTGATTTAACAATTATTCCAATAATGGAAATAAAGAATAATAAATAAATAGTGATTTATTTAATTATTCCTAGGAGATTTAGTCAAATGTGACAAGGAATAATTATCAAACAGTTATTTAATAATTATTCATAGAGAAAATTAAATAAATAATGATTTATTCAATTATTCTCATGGGGTTTTTAATTTTAATCAGAAAATTATTTAATAACAATGGTTTACTAAATTATTTCCCACGGTGAAAGTGATTTTACTATGGTAAAAATAATTCTACATGTTGTATTTCGATCCACCTAGTTAGAAATGGCTAGGTGATCATTTTTTGGTGACAACACACTTTCTCCTCCAAAGGAACTATCTTTTTCTCTTTTGCCTAGTAGTAGGAGCCAAGGTGAAAATTCCTTTACATGAGAAATGAGGGTGTTTGGCTTCTCTATGACCTTTCGACTCCTACATGGCTTTTCACATTCTATACATGTCACCTGGACTTCCACTTTACATTACATTTATGATATAATGAATTTACATAATCCACGAATGATGTGGTCAATAATGACATGAAACTTTGACAATATTTGACAAGAGATGGATGACATGGACTCCACGATGACAAGGCAATGTCAAGTCATTCTTTCTTTTTCTATATTTGAGTCTTCTTGAAATATGGTGCATGTTCTTTCTCTTCCTCCTTCATTAGGCTTGAACATAAGGAGTCTTCAATGTGATCTTGATATTTAGTTGTTGTTGCAATATGGTGTCCCTTTGTCTTCTCGTGATTGATTGACTTGTCTTTGCAGCTACAAAGGTGTCTTCTAGAAGGATCTCCTTCTTCATCTCATTCACCATCATCCTGTCATGGCATGAAATGATACCTGCAACTAAAATCCACTCATGACAATACGACATCAGTCTGATAAAACCCTAGTCCAACATGCTCCATGATAATCCATTAACCGAGTTGGAACCGGCTGGCAGGTTGAGACACAAGCTCAAGGATTGTGCAATTGTGTAGCTCAGAAGGTTAGGGGCCAAGAATAAGCCTTGAGATTGCACAATGCACAGTTCAGGTAGGCTAGGGCTAGTCATATGCGTAGTTGAGGGGATCAAGAGGTTAGTTTGAGGGCTTGAGGTTTAAGGACTCCCTTTGCATAGTTGTGGAGGGAAAAAGGCCAAGGGATTGCACAATTGCACAATTCAAGGATTCAAGGATGAGGCTTGATGCTTGATACTACGTAATGCGCAAATTAGCCTAGTTGAAGGTAGTGATTGTGTAGTTCTGGAGCTCAAAGGTCGATATTGAGCATTGAGACTGCATAATGAAAAATTATGGAAGGAAAGTATTGCACATTGTGTAATGCATGCCAACAGAAAAGGGTGAATATTGTGGACTGAGACTGCACAGTGTTCAATTCAAGAAGGTTGAGTGAGGCTAGGTTGCTTAGTTGGGAAGTTTTGTTTATTTGGATAAGTGTGGGATCAGTGAAGTGAAAAAGAATAAGGAAAATACTTTATCATGATCACACACTTAGAACACTTTATGACACAAAATAGATCTCATGGAACACATGAAAAACATACTTTCCTTAATGTGATGACATTATGACGACTTCCCCAAATGCGACACTAAAGATACACTTTTCAACAACAGTGACGAGACTTGTGCAACAGTGCTTGAAACTTTGGAAATGAGTGTGATACATGTATACATGATAAGAATGAATCATTAAAACAAATATCATCCCTTGAAACAAACCAACACTACATTTTTGCGATGTGCGATGCTTGTCATGATAAAAGACGACAATTTGATTCTCTTCAAAAGGACAATAAAACTTAGAGAAAACACATGTAATGACTCTTAATACTCGTGATGAAAACATGTAAAGTCAAAGTAGGCTCCGAAATTTGGATGTAGGCCAAAATGTTGGAGGGTTATGTAGCAGTGACAGTAGGTCTGCAACTATTTCTTGCTATAGCAGGAAACAAAGGTTTGTGGCACTCAGCTCAACAGAGGCTGAATACATGGCTGCAAGCCAAGCGACAAGTGAGGCCATATGCATGAGTAAAATACTTGTGGGTATTTTAAGTTAGGAGATGGATCTGACAATAATTTATCATGATAATTAGTTTTTGTTGTGGCCAACAAAACCCCACCCCCCCCTTTTTCATTTTAGTGTTATCCAAAATACTAAATGAATGGGGACCCTTAGTTAAAATTTTAGGAAAAGCAAGAGTTTCTTTTCTCCAAAATAAGGTCACCATCATAAGCTTAGCAAGATCTTTTGAATAATTAAAAAAAACCTAAGTTATGATGAGAAAAATCTCGAAAGAGGAAAGACGCATCGCAAAATGATAGTAAAGTCCCATCATTTTGGCTATCGCATCGCAATAAGAAAAAGCTAATAAGAAAAACTTCAAGATTTACCGATCTGCGATAACACCGATCACAAGATCGCATATCGCAGGGAATAGGCTAGCGAAATTTGGAGAACATAAAACTTCTGTGATCTGCGACATTGTGATATCGCGATCTGCGATGATTGCGATGTCACGATCTGCGATGCCACGATGCAAATCGCAGAATTGCTCCATCACGAATCTTTCGGGAACGTTATTCAAGAAAGGCCACCTATTATAATCTAACTCAAGATCATGCGCTTTAAATGTTAATAAAGGATTAGTTGCCAGTTATTAATGAAACATGGATGCGTGGTTTTCGAAGAATTTCTTCACGTAAGGTGGCATATTTGATGTATCTGCTGCATTTAAAACTCTCCCATCACCTTTCTTGATCAATCATTTCCATTTCACTTGTGAATTGCAGGAACAGAGAGCAGAGCATTATACAAGGCAATACGCCGGAAGAGATGGGAAAGAAAAGTAAAGCTCAGAGCTCCGAGGTGAAGGGGATGGCACCATTATACACAGACACAGTGTGTAACAGAGACGCGGGGATATCTACATGGGAAGGCATGTACAAACTTCTTGAAGAAGAAAACCACAGAATAATGAAGGTTGCCGCTAGCTCAGATTCACAGGGATATTCTGAGGCATCCCTAGAAGAATTAGCTTGCTCATTCCTACATAGGATAGCAGCAAGACCCAAAATTCTCCCTTATACGGACATGATCAAGTGGATACTTGATAATGCAGAAATGAAAGACAGAAAGTTCAAGATCCAAGGACAAGGGCTCATCGGATCGTTCACTGTACAAGATTTAAAACTCATGTACCATCTTCTTGAGCTGCAGGCAACTTACAACACGCAATTCATCAAGAAATTCATGGCAGAAAACCCGGACCTATCGGAGACCACCAAGGATTGGTCCAGAAAAGATGAACCTCTCAAGAAAGACAAGAGTGGTATGTACATCACTAGTTCCCTCACCTCCCCATATTGTTTTGCTGCAGCCATGCTTTGTAGATTGTTTGGGAAGCCAGATATCAATAAGTTTTCATCTGAATGGTTTCCATTAATAGATGCTGCTACAAATGCCGTAATTATAGATTGGGCCAAGGTCTTTTCTGATAATCTGGTCACGACTATTCTCAATTACCGGTCTAAAAGATCCATGTCTCAAAGGATCTATCCCACATTTTTTCTATCCGCATATGTTATGGACTCTATCTATTATGTGTCTAAATTTCCTATTTTGGGTTGGAAATGGACGACTCAGGACCCATTACCTATTCATGTCTATCATAAGATATTATGGGACTCCCAGTTCATTCCACATTTTTACCAAATTTGTCACGGGCTTATCCTACCCTTGTATAGAATGATATATGATAAAGACCCCCCAAGGTGCTCACCCGAGGCACATATAGATATCATCCCCATCGCAAGATGGTTCGGGGAGGAGTTCTTCACTTATATTAGAGTTTTTGGAAGCACTGTCCCCCCTCATGTTCTACCTTTATACATCCCCGATAAACTTCTGGCTCGAGAGATTGCTTATCAAACCTGTTCAGAAGGCGACCTAACAAAAGATTTAAAGGACAAGAAGAAGGCCATATGGCCATAGTTTCATATGGCTTGTTGGGCCTTTTCACTGTTCGATGTAGGTCATGCATTTGCAGAGATACAGAGTATTACATGTCTCTAGTTATTTAAAATCCTGGCAAGACCATTTGACCTAAATGAAATTGCTCAGAATTTCACAACTATGGTCAAGGTAAAAGTATTCTTTGGCAAAAAGGATTTATTTGATGACTTGTTCCAAAATAAAAGCTCACTCCAAGAAATTTTGTGGGAAGCCCAATCGCAATTATCTCTAGAAGACTTTCAAAAGTTCACGATATGCAGGGAAAAAAGATTGGCTACTATCCCTTTAGAAAAGCTGCGATTACCTACCAGAGAGCCAACTCCAAGCATCAGCCTCAGTCAGAATTCAAGCAGTTCTAGATCTAAGTCTAAGTCCATGCAAGAAACATCTGAACATTCTAAAATATCCAGGAATGATCAAACTAAGAACGAAGAGCCACCTAAAGACACGGCTCAGTCGATGAAAATTTCGCAACAGCAAGTTACTACCTGCCCACAGAAAGATCCTCCCTCTCTCATCATCAGACCACCACCTGACATAACCGAGCTGGACAAGGAATGGGAAAACTTCAATGAGCTGATCAATCTTGAAGGACAAATCCCAAAATCACCTACTAGTAATACTCAGAATGCAGAAGGAGTAATGTCAACCATAGTCGGCAATGTCTCAGAGAAAGAAAATGTTCCTATCTCTCCATCTTCCGAACTTGTGCTTAATATAGAAGAAATTCCTCCTCTAGATATCTTTTATAGTCCTCAACACAAAGCAGTAGTGAGAAGACAAAGAAAGAAAAGAAAATTAGAAATATGCTACATCAAGACGCTGAGCAGTTGTACGTCTTATGGAAAGACCCAAACAAAAATCCAACTGAAAATCTCACTAAGATGTCTCAGATCGTAGGACCGTATGCTTCTGCGACTATTGACAAAGCATCAGAAGTACAACAATTGTTGAAAGAACAAGAAGATCAAATACAGTTGCTACAACAACAATTGCGACAAGCCAATACTAATAATGAGGCATGCGAACATCTTGAAAAGTTACAGGAAGAGTTCCAGCACATGCAAGTAAGTTATCAAAGAAGTCTGGACGAAAAAGGAAAACAATTGCAAAATCTACAAGAGACGTATAAAGATGAGCTGAAGCTTACAGAGTTTATTTTAGAATCTATTTCCTTGAATGAACAACTACTGTAGCAACAAGAAGTATTGGGGCAAAAGATATCACAATGGAGTTACTACTGCGAAATGAGTGATAAGATCACTAATCAAGTGGTCGAATTACGAAGCGAGTATGATCTGGTTGACAAACAGGTGACTGATTATCTGATTTGGCAGGATGGAGATGAAGGAAAAAAGGCAGGTGCACCTAGGATAAATGAGAATCATAAAGAGTTGCTCTTTAGTAAGTGGGATGATCAAATCAAAGAAGCAGAAAAGGCGGCAGGTGCAACAACTACAACAGCAAGAATTCGCGTTCACTGTATAAATGAGAATTTGCATAGAGCTAATCTAATCGCAGAAAATGTTCCAGGGTATTTGCCAAACAAATAAAAATTAGAGGAGGATTGGAAGCAGAAATCATGGTAAAAGGAAAAGGAAATCCAAGTACTAAAGGGATTAAATTGGGAATGTTACTGGACATATTTGGTTAAACCGCATAGTCAGTGGATGACCATGAAATGTATCACAAATACGACTGAAAAGGTGATGCCAGCACTCGTTGATTCCGTTTTCTCAGCACAGCTCAAAGCAGAAGTTAGCCAACTGACTCTCCTAAAACAAATGTTGAACACATGCAACTTTAAGGACCAGATACAGAAATAGCTTAATTTAGACTCTTATTTTTGCTTAAAAATTAGATTAGAAAAAGGGCGGTCATTTGAAAACCGCATCCTGACTTTTTTGTAAATAACTTATTATCATATTTAGTTAGTAGTATTTAAACCCTTCTCATGCATTTAGAGAAGGGTCCAGAAATTTGTCAAAAACTTATCCTCAGAACATGCACTTTTGTACCCTCAGAGGAGGTTTTGATGAATGGAAGGATCAAGATTTATTGATGTTTGCATTTGATATCTACTACTGATGTTGCACTTCTGTACTCTTAGTAGATATTAGAATAAGGAAAGATAAATCATTGTTGCTTGAAGCTTATG